>BPTQ01000008.1:3039857-3065991 GCA_019973895.1 Chrysanthemum seticuspe | reverse complement strand
TATTGTTGGTTCACAAAGTAATTTTGAAAGGCCTTTTTATATGATGAAACGAGAACTAATATAAGTACAACCCCATCTCTATATCCTACAAAGATGCAAAAGTAGAGAACAGATATAAACTCAAACTTAATTCACAATAAATTAAAAACCTTCGAACAAGAAAACATTTGAATACACATTTTGTGTTCATAAAAATATGACTTTTTTATGATAACTACAAAATATATAACAATGATGGTTGTGTTATATCATACGAGTATAAGTGTAGAACATATATAAGTGAGCTGAAACACTTGCTTACAATTCGGGTGAGATATCAACGGTCTTGATATTCCACTATCATATGTCTTGATCAAGATGGACAATGAGTACAAGCCTTATGCCAAATTGTAATTATGCGAGTCTATGTACAAAGCGTGAACGACCAAATTAGCTGAAGAATTGGCGCATGGTCCAAGTACACTTGTATCGAATTGCACATAGGAAGTTTGAAAAGAAAATACAAAACGCTTAAAATTTATAAGGATTAGTATGGAACAAGAGTTGTAAATCGACGGTATACATTGGCTATGTGAAGCGTGTTTGTGTTGCCTCTTTTATTGGTCTTAAGTGCTTAATTAAATTTGGAAAGAGTAATGCTACATCCACCTACAATTTGCAAAAAAAAACCCACACGAACTACATAACTTCTTCACAGATAATGTTGCTCTTCCCTAAACGTTATGTATCATTTATGGGCTATATATGCAATGCATTTAAGACATTTAGTTCTAAAGAAAGCTAATTAAGCATTAAAAAGAAGATCCAAATTAACACAATATTTTATACTAGCTTATAGACCCGTGAAATCACGGGGTTTATAAAGAGTTTATGCATCAAGATATTAAGTGTGTGAATAAAGTAAAAAAGAACAACGAACATAAATTGGTTGAATTTTTTTTAAAAGAATAATAAGCAATAAGTCAATTATACTATAAACTATTATGCTTGTAACTATTAACCTAACAAACGCCCGTGCATCGTGTCCTCCAATGTTGATGGTCTTGAAAAGCAAATGTATGCAGTAAACATTAATTAAGTGATAAGCTAATGTCCATTCTGTGAGCATCTAATAATTTCAAAAACAAAAAAAAAGTGTTAGTAAAAGAAATTTCTCATTGATAAGACATGTAAATATATAAATGGCATAAAACATGTGATATGTATATTATACATACCTCTTGAACCTTGATCATAAACCTTAAAGTACTTCTTTGTAGACAACATTTGTAATAGTTTTTTTATAGATTACCATCAGATCACAAACAACTTTCAAACTTTTTTTTTTTTTTTTTTGCTTTTGACGCGTGAACCAACCATGTATACTTGTACATGTGTGAAAACAGGATGTGACAGTACAAACCAACTTTTGAAAGTGATTGCCCTTAGCTTTTGTTTATTGTCATAGCAAATGACACTGGCACAAGATATTGTTCAACGTATATCAGACGAAGTAATTCTGTATGATAACCTTATTTCCAAAATGTGTTTCTTTAATTATTCGTTCTTGATAACTGGAGAACTTGAAGTCTTGTCCCGTTACATAATCCATTTGGTTGATCAATATTTCCCAACAACATTATCGGGACACCTACTTTTAACATATTCATATGGCTGGAACACATGAGAATTTTAATCTGTTGATAAATACTGATGAGAAAACGGATTTGTCTATAGTTGCGCCACGATGATAGTACAACAAAGAGAAAGGTATAAATATAAGATGGATAATAAATAACACTAATGATAGAACAACAAAAAAAATGTCAAATGATGACATTTTACAAAGTTTATACAAATCTATAACATGATATTTCGAGTACATGCATGGCTTTTGGTGCCTTACTATTAAATGACACAGTTGTGCAGCTAATAAATCTCTCAACCCTCACAAATGAGTTATTTTTGTTTCATATTCCATTTGGTTGATCAACATTTCGCAACAACATTAAAGGGACACCTACTTTTAACACAATCATATAGTTGGAACACATGAGAATTTTGATCTGTTGATAAATCATGCTGAGAAAGCAGATTTATCTATAACTTCCCCACAACGATAGTACAACAAAGAAAATGGTATAAATATAAAATGGATAATAAATAGCACTGATGATAGTACAACAAAGAAAAAGGTTAAATAAAGACATTTTACAATGTTTATACAAATCCATAACATGATAATTCGTGTATATGGCTTTGGATGCCTTACTAAATGAGTTATTTTTGTTTCATAGTCTCATTCTACACACCTCAACACCTACAAATCATATACGTTTACTAATTGTATTTTACTGCAGAAGAAATAAATATAAGCAAACAATATAATAAGAATACATTAATACCATGTGAAACATAATGCATGATAGTATGCCAACAAATTTTATTCCACTCGAAAAAAAGATAATGATGTTATAAAACAATTGTTACCATACACAAACTTTTGTTACTCATTCTCTCAACAATCATTTCTCAATTTATGTTATAACTTTAAATGATTGATAAATGATAAGCATTGGGGAGCTCCTAATCTCTTATTTACAACGCTGCCTTAAGTTGTGCAGTGAGGCCCACTTATGAGCAAATGGCAACCGCTATATTCTGAACATCAAAGTTTAATGGTCAAAATTACATGAAAATGGTGGTTGTTTAGTCCCCCAAAGTATACAGATCACATAGATTAATAAACTATGCATCAACAATAATAGATTAATTTAGGCATATTCTCATGTAGAGGATTTACCTTTGTATTATTTATCTTCATCTTTCAACGAAGTATGAGTACCATGAATCAACATGTTGTACTCTAATAAGTGTAAAGAAACCCACCTGAACAAAAGATGTGTCAGTGATTAGTTAAATTGTTAATTGATCATAGAAGAGAAAAAAATACGAACTCTATAAATCATATCAAGCTTTCCTTACTCATACTAAAAAAAATTCTCCAACACAAGTTGCTTAACGACTGGATATTGTAAAAGAGATTATTGATCAGGCGGGTTTAGGCTCTACTTAAAAAAAACTACATTAGATAAAATTAACTTTATAAGTTGTTTGTAAACTTATTTAAGAGATTTGTATGCAACATTTAAGTTCAACCAATTGACCATTTTTCTTTCATATTCACATTAACTCATGGGTAACTTATTTTCTTGAAAAGAACATCAACATACAACTCTAGAAACCATATAAAAACTGAAGAAAATCCTAACTGTTTCATTTGGATAAACAATATTCCATAATAACACATGCAAAACTTTTATAGATGCGTACACAAAAATAGTCCTTTTTAACCCGTTAGCACACTAACTTCATTTTGCCAAATCTATATACAACATTCATTAAAGGCAACTCTTTGTAATGTAACTTATCCTTCAACTTTCCTATTGGTGAAGTCATTAGTCTCAACTGTTGAGCATGAATATCGACTCGTTTCAATATTACAGTATTAGACTAAAATAGTCAAGCTTAAGGGTGTTTGGATTAGCCTATTTAAAACAACGTAAGCTATTTCAAAAGCCATCAAACTTTTTCTTTTATGTATTACTATGCTAATAATAGCTCATATATAATATTTTTTGACCTTATTGTGTGTCGAAAATATATGGATCTCCAAAGCAGGCCAACTATAACAATCTCAATTCAATGATATAATAAAGACCACCTGAATAACATATTGTTGACAGTGTTCTCTATTCAAATTCATCTCAAGTTCTAAATAGGCAATGAAAATATTTGAATGACAGAAATATCCACGCTTTGTGCGAGTTAGGTAACCTTATTAGAGCACATATTGCTACTACACATGAAAATCCACATCATGTATTGCAACTATGAACTACGGAATTTTTTTCAACAAACACATATATATTATAAGAATTAATCTTTTACCTTTATTATCCATAACATTCATTGACAGTTCGTTACGAATCATTTCTTTATCAAAATTCCTTTCAAACATTTCATCAAACACCTTGCCCTCTTTAAGTCACTTGTAAACCTTCGATCTTCGATCTTAAAATTCTGGCACAAACATGTCTCACGGAAAAAATTACACCAATATTTAGCTCTACTATATATAACCACACTCATATTCCTAATCAATGGAATATTTAAAAGTACCTAATTAACACATAAAACTAAACAAATGAAGGTAAATTAAAACTTACTCGTACAAATGTTTATATGCGGTAATTAAATTAAACCTGCAAAATCAAAAAAGAAAATTACCATGCTAATACCAAAGAATAATTTTTTGAAAATAAATTATCGAGAATTAGATAATAGAGTCGACTTGATTTGTGCAATGTTTTTGAATCGGTTGAACCTCACAGATCAAAACTCTTTTCTTTCCTTTTTTTCTTTTTGAATCGGTGATATGGAATCAAATGAATTCAGATTTTTTTAGTATCAATGTTTTTGAATCGTGAATGCAAAGGTAACTGGTTTGGGTTTGAATTGTGAATCATATGGTGTGGAAGAGATGGAAAGGATTGGATCTCTAGAATGGTTTTAAATTTTTAGACACGATGAGCGTATTAAAGAAGATTGGCATTACATAAAGTGTCGCTTTGATCGAATAGGGTTTGAAAAAGTGTATGCGAGAAGCTTGTGTGTTTTATTAACTGTTGCAGTGATAGTGTTGTACGAAGTAAATGTATGATCAATAGGCTGTTACAAAGATAGAGTGTTAAGAGTAGGCATTGAATGAGTTACCAAAATAAATTTTATTGCAATTCGGATTAAAAGAAAAAAAAATAGCCTAAAGGGAGTGTGCAATGGTGTGTTGTACGCATTAAATCTCCGACCAATCACAATCGAGACACATCAGCGCATTGATTGCATCGTGTGCTTCATGGGGTTGTAACATGTGGGTGTTTATTATATAGTATAGATTACATAAAGTGTCGCTTTGATCGAATAGGGTTTGAAAAAGTGTATGCGAGAAGCTTGTGTGTTTTATTAACTGTTGCAGTGATAGTGTTGTACGAAGTAAATGTATGATCAATAGGCTGTTACAAAGATAGAGTGTTAAGAGTAGGCATTGAATGAGTTACCAAAATAAATTTTATTGCAATTCGGATTAAAAGAAAAAAAAATAGCCTAAAGGGAGTGTGCAATGGTGTGTTGTACGCATTAAATCTCCGACCAATCACAATCGAGACACATCAGCGCATTGATTGCATCGTGTGCTTCATGGGGTTGTAACATGTGGGTGTTTATTATATAGTATAGATAGTAATCAACAAAGATCTCATTAAATAAAAAAATGTGTGTCTCCTTATAAATAATCTTTGTTTTACATCACACACCAATGTGGGACATTTAGAAATACAAACAAGTTTCATATACAAGACATTGCAAAAACTGTGTTTTCTGCAAACATTATTATCTAGTCTCTGGTTTAAGTTCATGCATTCTAAATTATGTTGTGAACATGATTAGTGTTGAAATTGCGGTTTACTTGCATTTTGGAGTTTTGTCATAGTTTCAGATTAATAGCAAGTAACGAGTACATGCATTTTTCTTCGTTTGTAACTTTGAGCATTTCATAACGATTAATATATACGTTCGGAAGAAAGTTCTCATTTAATTTTGTAGTTAGACACTTTAATTACTAACTTCCAAATTGATGTAATTACACGAATGGTGTTGAATTGTACCATGTACACAAATTTTGTAGTTAGGCACATAGATTGAGAGTTGGTCTAAGTTGCATCGAGCATTAGAGACTTGCGATATTAGCCTATTTAACTCTTTTGAATGAATTCGTAGTGAGAACATTGTAATACCTTTTAGTTTTGATTGATTGGGAAAATATTATGTTATTTCTTTATTGAAGAATTCAAATTTGGACTTTTGATCTGTTTATGTATCGTTTATGTAGCCGTCGGTTCCTTGGAATTGGGGTGTTACAGTTATATAACCCAAAAGAAAATAGTTAAGATCAAAGTTTAAAAAAAAAAAAGACTTAGAAAACAGAAAAATTATTTTAGAACGGTAGGAGTACTACTTTGTTGACCCTATAGACAACTCAAGCTGTTCTACCATGCAAAAGTGAAATATTGGTAATTCACGTTCTGGCCGGTTTGTTATGTATCGTGTTTTTAAGTGTGTTGTTTATTTTGTTTGCGGTGCGCGTTGTGGCATGCATGGACGAGAATCATCAGGTGCAGTTTATCCGGATGGTTGTAAGGTTTCTGGACGATCTTTTTCCAAAAGAGTAAACAATCCGAGAAATTTGTAGCAGTTAGCAATCCGAGAAATTTGTAGCACTTTTATCGCGCAATGTTAGGTTCATAGCAAGTGACATTATCGTTTCATGTTAAATCATGTTTCCTATGTTGATTCATAAACTTATGTGGAAGTAGCTTGTGAGTGAAAAATAACAATATCCATTGTGGATGTACTACACAGAAAACACATATAAGTAGCTTAATGATGTAAAATAATGTTCTTTTGATTGGTTCTCGAGCTGGTCCAAGAATTTTTTGTTTAATTGAATTGAATGGTTTATTAAGCAATGTATCAATTTGATTTATACACATAAATACAATTGTGAATAGACCCTTTTGCCCTTATGTAGCTTTTCACCCCTTTTTGTCAATATTTTGAAAACCTGTTTTCTAATTGACTCGGCCGAGACGCCGGGTCACCGGGTTGATGGTTTAACTGGTTCAATCACCGGTTCAAACCGGTTTTCACAACATAAAACAAAATTTAATATTCATAGTTATCCTATTTATAATTAGATATAAAAGTCTAAACATGCAATACAAATGTTTCTTTCTTTGCATAATTGTTTAGTTTTGGTATTTTTCCATCAAGATCTCATTCGAAAACATATTCTAGAATAACTCGACTAGTAATTAACTCTTTGAGTACATGATTTTATTTCTCAGATATACTATGAACTTCTTTTGCAAATTAACTTCATTTCGAATATAAAAAATGCTATATATGTCTAGTTCATTTTTTACTCTTGATAAGCACAATAATACAACATAATTAAGTTTAACGAAATAATGGACTTTATTATTCATCAATGGCATCTAAAATAGGATTAATACTTGTTTTCGTTTCATTTTATCAAACATAAGTGTAACCCGACCGGTTCTAGTGAACCGGTTCAACCCGGGTTGAGTGAAACCCGGCTTTTCAATCCGGGTTTCAAATCCCTATAAAACCGGGTAGTAACGGCCTGGTAACATCGCCGGTTTCCGGTTCTACCGGTTGAACCGGGTTTTAAAACATTCCTTTTTTTGTACTTTGACGTAAAATTATTTTTGACTCCTTACGATCGCATCCACTATCACCATTAATTCCTCACATGTATGCATATACAATTGACTAATTTAGCTATCTATCGTTTTACATACGGAATGATCACTATGTGAGAAAAAAGTTTCTGGTTCATCAACTGAAAACGCCCAATCAACACATGAGGAAGTAATGAAACCATCAACACCATCCAAGCGGCCAAAAAATGTAGTCGCTGGAGCAGGAGAAGTGGCGAGCATATCATTTCTTAAAAGGTGCCTAAAATTATATCCAGCAAGTTGAAACGGTAAAAATGACGTAAGCCACCTTATGACAGCATTGGTCAGTCGAGAAGTGGTAACAAGCTCCAAAACACCCTAAAAAACACTAGCAAGAAAAACAAATTAATTGGATGCTTTAAATCCAACAAATAAGAAGCTTTTTAACCATAAAATGATTTAACATTCAAAATAACATGTAATAAATACTTTGAATATCATGAACAAAACAAAAAGGTTAATGAATCATACAACGTTACTGATTAGATTATCCAATTGTAGTTTTGTTAATCTACTGTTAGATAATGAAATCAATAACATAATGAATCATGCTATTAATGTGGGATAAGAAAGAAGCTTTTATCAAAAAATGTATCCGACACGAGTAGATATTCACTTTTCTTAAGCCATGGTTCTTTATTCATCTCCACTCAAACTCGTAACCGCCTTGCTTCCCCACCACTTTCATGTGACATTTTTAACATATTTACATGAGCCACGGTTCTTTAAATCCACACCTTTTACCAATGAATTTAGCATGCTTATTTAGGAGCATTTAATATTCGATTGATAGCGTATTTAGGGGCTAAAAATTGGAGAGTATGATTTACTTCATGCATTGTTACCATAGTCGATCTAAAAATAATTCCACAGAAGATATGGAGTATAAATTCTATTCCAAATAAATGGTAATATATGATTATGATTTTCCTTAGCCGAGGGTGTTCGGCCCAAATTCTTCTCCTAAGTGACTCGATACACTTCTTAGATGATCCATATTCATTACAATTATCCTTACCTTCGGCAACAATATTATAACTTATAGAGTTCCCAACGAGTTTGGCAGATTCGGAAGCCATAAGTTCTCTTATGAGCTGTTTTGGGTTCACCGTGTCCAAACATAGCAGAACTCTCTCAAATAACTAGCCTTCGGTCCACCAATTATTGCAGAAGTTCCAACTTTCATATCAGAAGAAAATATATTTTTCCATAATCGAACTGATTAGATACATATCCCTACATATTCCAAAATCTGTGACTTTTTTTAAACCCACATCTTTCACTATCTTTTTAAACACTTGTTCATCCTGGCACTTTAAAATAATGTAGGTACATATCTTTCACCATTATACAATGCAAACATTGGTTAGTATGGTACATATCTTTCATCCTGGCACTTTAAAATCCATTGTGCCTGTACGATCAACAAGAATCACATTCCCGGTTTTGGTCACCAAACAAAGTTCCTCTTTGGGAGTTGTCACTTTTTATAACCATGCGATAAGTGGGCCATGTGATTAGTATGGTACATGAGTTGTAAATCGATCGTAAATATACTTTCGCTATGTGAAGCGTGTTTGTATGGGCTTCTTTATCGGTCTTAAGTGCTTAATTAAATTTGAAAAAGCTCATATGTCTAACTATTTTGTTGTGACAAAATAATAATAAAAATTTAGACGGTAGACTCAAACTAGTTTATTGTTCTATAAATAATGTTGCTTTTTCTCAAAATGTTGTATTATTTATGGGTTACATATGCAATATTTACTCTATGTATATTAACTTCAATTTAGACTGTATATCGTTTGTGTACTGTCAAAATATTAAAATACGGAGTACTTATTACTAAAGGTGATTAAAATTTAATATTAAACAAAAGAGTAAAATACAGTGTCATACTATAGTATAGTAACACAACATTTTATATAATATATGCACCTATATCTCACTCTGTATCAGTAAGATGCGTTTGTAGTTATAAACCTCTTTGTTTTGCATCCCCCATCAATGTGGGACATCTAGAAAACAACGAATCATTATCGAAGTCATTATTCTCTCCTCATTGTGGTCCATTTGGAGATATCGAAACAGTGTGATCTTCCAAGACTCCAAGTTTAGAAAATGTCACATTATTGATAACATTGTCGTTAACTCTTTTGATTGGCTTTCTAGTAGATTTAAAAAATCTCGTCTAGATTGGTCTTCGTGGTTGAAAAACCCTATGTCTTCCTTGTAATTTGTTCCTAGCATCTTGCTAGTTTCTTAATAATATTTCTGCCGTTCAAAAAAAAAAATGTGCAGATCATTTTCAACAGTTATACCGAATCTTTATTTTCAAAACTTTACAAAGCCAGGAGTTCACATTTTTATCCACTCAACACACCTCCAAACAAGTTTTATATACAATACAAGGCAAAGGCTATTCTTTCGAAAAACATTATGATCTAAAACCTCTTAACTTAAGTTCATGCATTCTATATTATGTCGTGAGTATGGTTAGTGTTGACATTGCGGTTGACTTGCATTTTGGAATTATGTTGTAGGCTTCGAATTAATATCCAGTAATGAAGTACATGCGTTTTTTCTTTCTATGTAACTTTGAGCATATCATAACTAATAATTTGTACATTTGATGAAAGATCTCATTTGATTGTGTTCTTAGACTCGTAAAGACGGAAATCATTGGTATAAATATCTAATAAATTAATAAACTAAAAGTATTACCAATGGTTTTGCGTCTAACTTTTTGCATACATCATCATCTGTCGAAGATATTTTTTGTTATGCTTATTGTATTTTAGTGATGATTCACGCAAATAGCTTTAATAAAAATGGTTTCTCACAATATGGACAAAATTACATTAGCGAATTTTGTAGTTTATTCTTTTTATTACGAGTAATGATTAATATTTCTAACTTATGTGAGTTTTTAACCAAAGTCATCATGTTTTACAAAAGTATTGACCAATTGATAACACTTACAAAAGTATTTGCCAAATGCACGTATTCTTTGCAAAACCTGTTTGTTCTAAAATGAAGATTGTCACCTGCGCCGACTCAGGGCTATCCAAAAAGGTAGTCGCTCTGGGATTAGTCGGCTCGCAATGTCGAGTCAGAAATCCAGATTTACCAAAAAAAAATGAAGATTGTTATATTTTCACGTATAAATCTCAAAATAAAAAACAACTAAATTTGTTATATTATATATTCCACACTTGATATCAGGGATGAAGCCAGTAATTTGTCTTAGGGGGGGCCGAAAGTTGTACATGATTTGCATAATATAACATACAATTCTTAGATCGATTACCTAATCGATTCGGTTCACCCACCCTAACCGATCTTAAACATGAATAATGAAATGAAAATTAAGTCATTAGTTATCTTATATTACCTTAATTCATTAACAGATATTAACTAGCGGGTTAACCCGCGCGTTGCGACGGGAGTGCGTTGCCCTCGATCATTTTATTCACGGGAATGAATTTGCTAAAGTTTTTTTTTTTTTTTTTTTTTTTTTTTTTTTGCGCGCACTGTTCATGCCACGCACTGTTCATGAGCACTGTTCATCCGCCAATGACTTTTAGTGTATATATATAATATGCTATCAAATTAACAGATACTAATATGCTATCAAATTAACAAATACTATATATATATATGCAACTTTCATATCTTTTTACACGATATCAAAAGAATAAACAAATAACTACAATCCAAACTAAAGTTGGAGTAAAAAAGAAAAAAGTAAAATATTTCTCATTTTTTTTCAAAGCAATCTGATACTGAAAATACACACAAATAGACAGTAGTATATTTTATAATATTAAATAGTACACTACGGAGTAATATATTATCTTACCCCTACCAAATTGCATCTATCTTATTCTTTCTTCTTGAACCAACATTTGTCTTCTTGAACGAACATTTGTCTTCTTCATCAAACCCTTACAAACACTCCAATCTTTTCCTAAATTGTGTAAAACTATAGATCAAAAACTTTATGAAACAAGATAACAGTGTTTAAAGTAGCGACTGCAGCAAACAACTATGATTTCAAGATCGGAATGTGCCATTACTATCGCTGGAAAGCAAGATACATACAGGGCTAGTTGGGCCGGTTGGCGGGGGCCGAGCACCCGCCAGCCCCCCTACTGGCTCCGCCTCTGCTTGATATCTCAAACAATAGTTGGCTCTCGAGTCTCGATGAATACCATAATGACCACAATTTTTTTCTAGTGTTTCATAGGCAATAGTTTTTCCATGATGATGTTGGTTTGGTTTGAGATATATAGGTGTTACTTTCAAAATTATTGTTTCAGTGAAGCAGGCGGGTGGGTATATAAAACATTCAGTCCATCATGATGTTCTTCCTTCATAATGAATTTTAAGTCCCCAAAGATTAATTAATTGATCGATATCCAGGGAAAAGATAATTAAATTATTTAATTGAAATTTCAAAAAAATCTGAAATACAACTTTGTCTTCATTAATAAACTTTGAAAAAAAATATATTGTAACAAGTTAGATTTTAAATTGGGAGTATAGAAAAGGGAAGCACTATCAATTGAAGCATGCACGCATTAAGGTTTGAAGTACTACTAGCTAGGGTGCTTAGATTGCCTTAGTTGGTGTTTGGTTTTTTTCCCATTTCATTTGTTCTGCTTTTAGAGTTTTCGTTACTGGAGTTTGTAGATAGTTCAAAACAAATGGGTTTTAAGATCTTCTCATTTTGGGTAATATTTTTAGAAGTGCTACTATTTGGTTAATTAATATTTTTTTAAATTGTTATAGATCCGCTAAAAACTCAACTTATGTTATGTCTCAAAATGGTAATTGACACTCTTTAAGATAAGTCAATCGTGTTATAGGTGGGTTGAGACACGTTAAGTCCTCGAGTTTTTTGTGTAACTGCTTATTTGTTGGAAAACATGTTCAGTCAAACAAGAAAACATGAATGAATCATGAATGACATGGTATCTACGTATGATATTTGTTACATACGATGTGATATATATTAGAGGTTAAAACCAAACATAAGTAGTGCCGTGATATTTGTTATAGAAAATTATCTCTAACTTAATCTCGTCATGTGTAATTACGGCTCCATATTAAAAACACTAATATTTCTAAATAAAAAACATTTGCTATATAACTGATGGCATGCATGAATATCTTAATTAGAAACACTTTACATTTTGTTGCTACATTCAGTGGTTTACAAAATTCCATTGTCCCTATATATAAAGGCCATTAATTTACAAAAGCTAGTTATCGAACAAGGTAGCTGCCTAGACTGGCGTTAAATATCATTAATTGTAGTAAGGTGTGAAAAAAAAAGTTTGAGAACTTGCATTATTCATGGTTGATATCTTTCGTTGATGCTAATAAATTTTTTCATTTAACACCATCAACGATGACATACCAACAACAAATGTGCTAATCACATCTTCTGTGAAGCATATTCACTAAGGCATATAACCAAAAAAAATTTGTTTCTTTGACTGATGTAGGATTGCAAACTTAGTTTTCAAAATAAATAACCAATAATTTGGTTTCTTTGCAAGCTACTCGAAACATCTGGATGGCCTTTTTAACTCTATTGAATTTCTATAGGTGCGATCTGAGCCAATTTTCCATGTGATAAAGCAACACGTGCAATGCTAAACGAATCACCTTTTTCAACAGCAAACCGCAACTCTCTTACACTTATACAAACGAGCGAGCAAGGAACTAGAGTAAATACAAGAAGATTACACAATCATACATACAATACAAGAGGAAATCAAATCGTTAACCAATCAGCCCTAAAGGGGTTAAGCTTCTTAATTCCTTTGAATAATTCAAGAGTACGAAAGCACTTTGATTTTCTCGCACAAAATATCTCTTCTATTGCAAAAATCATCCAGGTTCATATAATTCTATGATTTTACTATACTAGCTTCACCAAGTCAATATAGTAATGGGAATTAATGAAACCAAAATTCGTATCAAAATTAACAAACATTTCGTTAAATCCTTCGCTTTTAATAAAGATGGAATGAAAGGACTACAATACACAGCTATAAACAAAGCAGCTGCTTCTTTTCTCAAAGATTATTATTCTCTTCATATTTGAGTAAGTTCAAACAGCCCCAAAGATTATACAAAATCATTAGCAAAAGATTAGTTACCGAATTTACATGAGAAAATGGATACCTACGAACAGTCTCAGTGTGTAGTACATATCAATCTGTTCTAATCTTTTTCCAAGATCACCCTTTAGATCAATATGTCAACACAGCCGCAGGTCTAGTACTTGAAGACAATATGACATCCATAAAGAATCGCCTGCAACCCGGTATTAGATATATTGGTGGTTCTCCAATATTGGAGATATATTGGTGGTTCATACATATTGCAAGATCACCAATATTAGGACAATCAGTAAGTTCAAGTGTTTTTAGTTGTGAGCAATAACTGTTGCATAATGCTTGATCACAACGAATACAAGATTGATCAAAAAAAATTTAGCGTGTTTCCTGGAAAAATGAAATTTTGATTGTAACTAACTACAAAAATCAAACAAAATCTTAACATTGTTTTATAACTTAACAGATTAGATAAACCCTCCTTGTGGTTTGCTGAAAATTAAGGATATCTAAAAGCATTGTTTGCTGTCATATTTGACTATCTGAGAGACTGAAAGTGAAATTCGCAACGTACTTGAGGGCAGGGACGGATCATGTAGGAAGTGTGGGAGCCGGTGCCCCTCATGGCTAGCCGAAAAAGTTGAGATTTTAGTGTAATTTTTTTTTTTTTTTTTTAAATTTTGATCTTTTTTAAAAAATGCTCCTCACCAAAAACTCAAATTGCCCCCACCCACATATTAAAATCTAACATTCAACACTCTAAAGCCTTATAAATCCATCATCTCTAGGTAAAAATACTTTATTTATCATTATGATTTTTGTTTTTTCTACCACATTTTGTTGCTATTGTATCGCGGCTCCCCACTAATTTCTTGTAAATCCTTTGAGTTTATAATAAAGTGACGTTCATTCCATTTGCTTTTTCTACATTTGGAGAGCTGGACGCAGAAGCTTTGGATACACTTTCACGCATCAAGACTGTTACTGTTAGCCACTCGAATAATGTCAAGAGCGGCGCTTTTATTTTTCATAGACTAAGTTTTTGTATCCAGAAAGGAGTGGGAGCCCAACTAGTGTCTCGACTTCCCACTAATTTCTTGTAAATCATTTTGTTTTTCTAATGAAGTGAGGTTTATAATAATAATAATAATAATAATAATAATAATAATAATAATAATAATAATAATAATAATAATAATAATAATAATAATAATACTGTAAAAAAAATGCCCCTCTCATCCTATACGTAATCAAGCGTGTTTGTTTTGGCTTCTTAATCGGTCTTAATTGCTTAATAAATTTAGAAAAGCTCATAGGTCTTAACTCTTTTGTTTGTAACCTAATAATAATAATAATAATAATAATAATAATAATAATAATAATAATAATAATAATAATAATAAAGTGATGTTTAAAAAAAAATAAAAAATAAAAAAAAATAAATAATAATAATAATAATAATAATAATAATAATAATAATAATAATAATAATAATAATAATAATAATAATAATAAGCTTTTGTATACGCTTTCACGAATAGTGTATATGGGGAGCTCGACACGCAAGCTTTGGATACACTTTCACGTATCAAGACTGTTGCTATTAGCTACTCGAATAGTGTCAAGAGTGGGGCTTTTATTTTTCACAGATTAAGCTTTTGTATCCAGAAAGGAGTGAGAGCCCAACTAGTGTCTCGGCTTCCCACCAATTTCTTGTAATAATAATAACCATATATCTTTTGTCTGTTGTCAAAAATACCGATTTCTTAAAGGCTACTAAAGCTAATCAAATATTAACACAAAAAAAAAAAAAAAAAAAAAAAAAAAAAAAAAAAAAAGGGATACACATTGCATATAATATTATATTTAACACGATATTTTACACAAATGGGTTTCCACTTTTATACTAATGAAACTTGTGTGTACCTATAAACTATCTTTGTTTTACATCACCCATCAAAGTGTGAATTGAGAACTTCAGGCCTTGCCTCAGAAATAAAAGTGTGTGAATTTGAAGTTTAACACCAAAGTGTGAATTGGGAACTTCGTTTCTCTTTGATCTGTTGAACCTAGTGTTCTGAATAGCAGGTCCCTATGTGTTGAAACGATTCCTTCGTTTCTGAATAGCAGATAACTATCCATATCATCTTTTGAATCAGATCGCATTTGGTCAAATATCGAAACATTTGCATTCACCCTATCCACCAATTCATTGAAATATTACTCAAACATCGTTATCATCCATTGAATCCAATTCACAATTCATTTGAACAATTCAATTCATCGACATAGAAATCAAAAAATGACCCCTACCCAATCTCAACAATTGAATTCATTTGAGAAACCATTTGAAGACCTTTCTGGACCACTTGCAGAATTACCAAAAGAGTTCAAGATAGCATTATGTCAACAGCTATCAACTTGGAGAAAACACCTCTGTGAATACTGTTCCGATTCACAGATACAAGAATGAAGACGAAGGTTCAAGAACCCTTGTCGACGCAAAGAAACAAAACAGAAAAAACAAAAAATAAAGAATTATTGAAGACGCGTGAAGCATCAATAATTCAGAAGCCACTATTGCAAGCATCAATAATTCAGAGACCACTGTTTCAACTTTTTACTTTTTTAACTTTTTTTGTGAGGTGTGATGTAATGTTTGTATTTTAGTAATAATGTGAGTCCAATAATGTAAGGCCTGTCGGCCGCCTCTCTATTATTATGTAAATTAGGTAAGCAATGACGTAGGCTGTAATTAGTACACCTACCCTCTCTTTGTATTATAAATAGAGGCCTTGCCTCAGAAATAAAAGTGTGTGAATTTAAAGTTTAACACCAAAGTGTGAATTTTGAGAACGATGTTTCTCTTTGATCTGTTGAACCTAGTGTTCTGAATAGCAGGTCCCTATCTGTTGAAACGATTCTTCGTTTCTGAATAGCAGATAACTATCCATATCATCTTTTGAATCAGATCGCATTTGATCACGCATTGAAATATTACAATTCATCCTATCCACCAATTCGTTGAAATATTACTCAAACATCGTTATCATCCATTGAATTCATCATTCATACAATTCATTTGAACAATTCAATTCATCGACATAGAAATCAAAAAATGACCCCTACCCAATCTCAACAATTGAATTCATTTGAATCAATTCCATCCGTATTATTTAATTTCAGGTATCATTCGTCCGTATCATCCGCGTATTTATCCTGATATCATCCGCGTATTTATTCTGGTATCAGAGCGATGTATATTTAAAAATATTTTCAGAATATTAGATGTCATTTTCCTGGTATCAGAGCGATGCAACAGATCAGAATCATTTTCCTAATTTACATAATAATAGAGGGGCGGCCCGCCCCTTTATTATTATGTAAATTAGGTAAGCAATGACGTAGGCTGTAATTAGTACACCTACCCTCTTCTTGTATTATAAATTAGGTGTGAATTTGAAGTTTAACACCAAAGTGTGAATTGAGAACTTCGTTTCTCTTTGATCTGTTGAACCTAGTGTTCTGAATAGCAGGTCCCTATCTGTTGAAACGATTCTTCGTTTCTGAATAGCAGATAACTATCCATATCATCTTTTGAGGTATTTTGAGTAATGTCTGATTATATGGTATAAATGGTTCGAAAGATGTAATATTTTTATCTTCTTCGAAATCAATTCTTTTATCCGATAAATTTTCCGACATATGATTCATTTTTAGCAAATTATTAGTTCTGATTTTAATTCTTTTGTTGCTTCTGTATTTCCTTCTAACATACTTCTCATCATTGCTAAATATACATGTATATTAATTGTTAGAAAACCATTAGAATGTGTTTTCTCTCCTTTTTCTATTCTTTCTCTTATGTTTTTAATCTCTTTTAATATTTCTTTTCTTGATTCTGAAAATATTTTTAAATGTCTAATATTTTGTTTGTTTTTCTCTATTCTTGCTTGAATTTTAGTGTCGCTCATATTTTCGTACTTAGTGATCTCAGTATTTGTTTCATCTCTTTTTTTGAAATTATACCAACCATTTACACAAACAGATAAATCTGTCATTATAAAACACAAAGAAACAGGAGAATTAGTAACAACACCAATCGTTACACAAACAGAATACATAAGAATGTTAGCACGACATATAAAATTTCAAGTAGAAATATTATTAATAATGAAAAGAGAAAATATAGAAAAAGCATTACAAGAAGTATGTAGTGAAAATCCGTTAGATAATATAAACACTAATAATCAATTAGTATCAATTAAATTAAAAGATCCACTAGCAGAAATAAATATACCAAATAGAATACCTTATAGTATTAAAGATGTTAAAGAATTTAAAGAAGAATGTCAACAGTTATTAGACAAAGGAATAATAAGAGAAAGCTCGAGTCCTCATTCAGCACCAGCATTTTATGTCGAAATACAATATGTATATAAGGAAATACATTTTATGTTAAATATAATATTATATGCAATGTGTATCCCTTACAGATGTTTGCTCATTAGATTGAGGAATTTGACTTCCATCAATACTTATTTCGAAATACAATATGTATTTCGAAATAAGTATTGATGGATGTCAAATTCCTCAATGTGTATCCCTTACAGATGTTTGCTCATTAGATTGAGGAATTTGACATCCATCAATACTTATTTCGAAAGTTTCACCAGCATTGATGGAAGTCAAATTCCTCAATCTAATGAGCAAACATCTGTAAGGGATACACATTGCATATAATATTATATTGCTCATTATTTGACTTCCATCAATGTGTATCCCTTACAGATGTTTGCTCATTAGATTGAGGAATTTGACATCCATCAATACTTATTTCGAAAGTTTCACCAGCATTGATGGAAGTCAAATTCCTCAATCTAATGAGCAAACATCTGTAAGGGATACACATTGATGGATGTCAAATTCCTCAATCTAATGAGCAAACATCTGTAAGGGATACACATTGATGGAAGTCATTAAATATAATATTATATGCACCAGCATTTTATGTCGAAATACAATATGTATTTCGAAATAAGTATTGATGGATGTCAAATTCCTCAATCTAATGAGCAAACATCTGTAAGGGATACACATTGCATATAATATTATATTTAACACGATATTTTACACAAATGGGTTTCCACTTTTATACTAATGAAACTTGTGTGTACCTATAAACTATCTTTGTTTTACATCACCCATCAATGTGGGATATCTAGAAATACAATATGTATGAGCATTTTCAACAGCTACACCCGATCTTTAGTTTCAAATCTTTTAAACACAAAGCCACAAGTTCACATTTCTATCCACTCACACACCTTCAAACGAGTTTTATATAAAAGACAAAACAAAGACTATGTTTTCGGAAAACAGTATCATCTAAACCTCTTCGATTGAAGTTCATGCATTCTAAATTATGTTGTGAGTATGATTAGTGTTGTTGTAGTTGACTTGCATTTTGGAGTTTTGTCAAACTTTCAGAATATTAATGCATTCTAAATGAAGTACATGCATCTTTTCTTCGTTTGTAACTTTGAGCATATCATAACTAATAATATATACGATTTGAAGAAAGATCTCATTTGATTTTGTAGTTAGACACGCTAATTACTAACTTCCAAATTGATGTAACTACACAAATGGTGTGAATGACGAAATTAGCTGAAGAATTGGTGCACAGTCCACGTACACTTCTATCGTATTGCACATAAGAAGTTAGAAAAGAAAACGCATAACGCTCCACATTTTTTAGTTTATATATCATTGATTTTAGTAAGGTGTGAAAAAAAATAGTTTAAATATTATTAATTGTAGTATGGTGTAAAAAAATATTTTGAGTTGCATTAATTATTGTGACGCCAATGACGATCATAATAATTTTTTACATTTAACATCATCATCAATGACACCAACAACAAATGTGCTAATCTCAATTTAAAGAAAGCATATGCACTAAGATATATAACCAAGGAAAATTTTGTTTTTATGACAGATGTGGGACTCATAACTAACAAAAGAATGACCCATAATTTGGTTTCTTTGCAAACAACCGATACATCTAGCTAGCCTGGTTAACTCTATTGGATTTCTATAAGTAGCGATCTGAGTCAATTTTCCATGTGATAAAGCTACACGTGCAATGCTAAACGAATCACCTTTTTCAACAATAAACTGTCACTCTCTTACATGCACTTATACAAAATTAGTCCTTTCGTGTGAGTGAGGTTGCTTTAACTTCGATGTACTCCTTGCTATCATCCTTACCTTCAACAACTATATTACGGTAGTCTGGATTGTTTAACCTTGTTGACCCATATCACAAAGTATTTGAAAGCCACATTCTTATCAGAGGAAACTATATCCTTATTCATGTCAGACTTAGATAAATCCGATATATAAAAATAGAATAAATTTTTGTCGTACTCATACATGACTACATCAAATTACATAGCACGTACACACGATCTTATTATAGATCGATAGTTTTCATGTTGGTTCACAAAGTAATTTATGAAAGGCCTTTTCTATCATGAAAAAAATGACTTTAAGTATATAACAATGGTGGTCGTGTTGTTTTATACGAGTATAAGTATGGAACCAATGTGAGTTGAAAGTTGAAAAAAATGTCTTGATCAAGATCGACAATGAGTACAAGCCTCATGTCAGATTGTATAATGCGAGCCTGATGTGTACGAAGAGTACGTGAACGACGAAATTAAATGAAGAATTGGTACGTGGTCCAAGTACACTTCTATCGTATTGTGCATAAGATGTTTGAAAGAAGCACGCAAGACGCTCAATATTTATAAGGGTTAGTATCGAGTTGTAATCGACCGTATACATCCGCTATATGGGACATGTAGAAATACAATGTGCAATAGCATTTTCAACAATTATACCCGAGATTCAGTTTCAAAACTTTTAAACACAAAGACACAAATTCATATTTTTATCCACTCACACATGAACCTTCAAACGAGCTTTATATACAAGACAAGGCCAAAACTATGTTTTTGGCAAACATTATAATCTAAACCTCTTCGGTTTAAGTTCATGCATTCTAAATTATGTTGCGAGTATGATTAGTGTTGACATTGCGGTTGACTTGCATTTTGGAGTTTCGTTATATGTTTTGAAGTACATGCATGTTTTTTCATTGGTAACTTTAAGCATTTTGGAGTTCTGTTATTATGTTTTATCCTTTATTCTTACGTTTTAGTTATTTTTGTCCGTTTTTCTTACGTTTTTATCCATTTTTATTCGTTTTTGTTACATTTTTGTCCGTTTTTATCCGTTTTTCTTACATTTTTGTCGATTTTTCTTGCGTTTTTGTTTGTTTTTCTTACATTTTTTTTCAAATTTTTCAATATGTCAAAATACCCCTTTTTTTTCAAAGAAAAAATAAAATAAAATAAAAAATTCAGAATTTTTTTTCCCGATTTTTTTCCAATAGTCTTTTTCCAAAAATTCTCTTTCAAAATTCTTTTTTTCCCAAAAAAAAAATTTGAAAAAAATGTTTTTAGAAAAAAAAAATTCGAAAAAAAAAATCCGAAAAACTTTTTCTATTGAAAAAAGAATTTTAGGAAAAACAAAATTCGAAAAAAAAAATTGAAAAAAAGAATTCCAAAAAACTTTTTGTTTGAAAAAAAAAATATTTCGACATATTGAAAAATTTGAAAAAAAATGTTCAAATTCTTTTTTGAATTTTTTCTCAAATTAAAAAAAATATTGATTTTTTTTCAATATGTCGAATTAGGAGAAAAACGTAAGAAAAACTGACAAAATATAAGAAAAACGAACAAAAAAGTAAGAAAATGGCTAAAACGTAAGAAAAACGGATGTAAACGGACAAAAACGTAAGAAAAACGGATAAAAACAGACAAAAATGACAAAAACGGATGAAAACTTTAAATTATAAAAGGCCGTTAGGTTAAAGGACTGACGCTACAACGGTTAAAGGACTGACGCTAACGTGCAACTATTAACGGAATTCACTTAACGCAGTTAGTGATGGGGGACCAAAAGTACACGTAACAGTGGAAAATCCCGATCATTTGCACTTAATGAACAACAAGAATGAAACGTGCAATTTGACCAAATCACAAGGACAATTTTTGCAATTTAAACTAATTAAATTTAATAAAAAATATACACATTAGTAATTTAGAGAGCGGATCTAATAAAAAGAGAGGAAATTTGCAAAGTCTAAAAAGCCACTTATAACTTGACACCTGTCCACCAACTTCCTCCCTCCTTTTTATTTTACTAATTTCGTCTAGGGGTATATTGGTCATTTGACCCGTTTTTTTAATTTCACCTCAAATTTCAAACGCAAATAACTTTCAAACGACAAACTTTTACGAAAAACCGATTTGACCATAATTTTTAAAATTCGATTCTCTTTAATTTGGTATAAATCTTGATATATAAATCGGAACTTTTTTTTTCAAGATTTCAAGTGGGTTATGATTTTCTTGAAATTTTTGGCATATTCGACCATACTTTTATCTAGTTTAAAGGTTGATTTACGCAAAATTTAAAACACGAAAGTTGTACATTTTAGTTCACTCTTTACACAAGTTTTTGAATCACTCAAATCCGATATGAAATAAGTGAGATATCGCACGTTAAAATTGGCGTTTTAGTCATATTTGTTGCACACAATGTGTTTGATAAAATGTCTAGCTTAGATTTTTAGTTTTAAAATTGCATTAAATGCTCTAAATTTTATACCACAACGCATCATTAATCATTTTATTAATGTAAGATTCAAAAAGTGATGTTTTTTTAGTCGTTAATTTAAAATAAAAATGCACGTTTTGTTCATCAGTTAATCTTGGTTCATCAATCTGATGTACTGATGAATCAAATCAAAACTGATGAACCAAACCAAACTGATGAACCAAACCAAAACTGATGAACCAAATCAAACATAGTTCATCAGTTTATTTTGGTTCATCAATCATAGTTTCAGCTTAACATGTTGGTGTTTGTTTTGTTTTGTTCATCAGTTTATTTTGGTTCATCAATCACAGTTTCAGTTTTAGTTTGGTTCATCAGTTTTTGGTTTGGTTCATCAGTTTGGTTCTCTTGGTTCATGAATCATAGTTTTAGTTTTGGTTTGGTTCATCAGTTTTGGTTTTGGTTCATCATTTTTTGGTTTGGTTCATCAGTTTGGTTTGGTTCATCAATCATAGTTTCAGTTTTGGTTTGGTTCATCAGTTTAGTTAGGTTCATCAATTATAGTTTCAGTTTTGGTTTGGTTCATCAGTTATTGGTTTGGTTCATCAGTTTAGTTAGGTTCATCAGTTTAGCTTTTATGCTTTTTTTTAACAGTTTGATTTGGTTCATCAGTTCATCACTTTGGTTCATCAGTTTTAATAGTTAAAAACATTAACTATTAAAAACATCACCTTTTGAATCTTACATTAATAAAATGATTAATGATGCGTTGTGGGACAAAAATTAGTGCATTTAGCTCAACTTTAACACTAAAAATCTAAGCTAGACATTTCATCAAACACCTTGTATGCAACAAATATGAGTAAAACACCATCTTTAATGTTTTATATCTTACCCATATGACATCGAATTTGAGTGATTTGAATTTCTGGGTAAAGAGTGAACAAAAATCTATAACTTTCATGTTTTAAGTTTTTCAAGATTCGACATTTATGAGCGTAAAAAATAGGGCCGAAAATGCCAAAAAAAATCAAGAAAATCAAGAACCATTTGATATGTAAAAAAAAAAAAGTTTGAAATATTTATCAAGATTTATACCAAATTAAAGAGAATCGAATTTTAAAAATTATGGTGAAATCGGTTTTTCGTAAAAGTTTGTCGTTTGAAAGTTATTTGCGTTTGAAATTTGGGGTGGAATATGAAAAACGGGTTAAATGACAAAAATACCCCTCTAACCAAATTTAATAAGAAAAAAGGAGGGAGTGGGTGAAGGACACATGGCAATCAATGATAGGCTTTCTAGCCTTTTTATTTTTTTTCACTTTGCAAGGGATCTCAACCCTAGTAATTTATTATATTGATAAAGCACCCATATATATAATTCAATAATTGATAAACGTGTTTGGACATATAAACTACTTTTGTTTCCCATCACCACCGATGTGGGACATCTAAAAATACCTTTTACACACAAAGCCAAAAGTTCACATTTCTAAACACTCACACACCTTCAAACGAGTTTTATATACAAGAAAAGGCAAAGAGTATGTTTTAGGCAAACATTAATATTATCTAGTCTTCTAAAGTTTAAGTTCATGCATCGTAAATTATGTTGCGAGTATGATTAGTGTTGACATTGTAGTTGACTTGCATTTTGGAGCTTTGTCTTAGAGCATTAGGTATAATGAGTAGTTTTTGCTCCTCATTTAGGGCCCACTAGTTGTCACCTCATTTTAACATTATCACTTTAAAATACCTCTTCACTCATAAACAATTTTCTTGCTTTGGTTATGAGAATTTAATTGTTGGTTTTATTACTCTTGAAAAATATCTAATTTGGTTTTCAAACGATTAACTATTTCTCTTCCAGTTTAAGCTCATTATTATTACTTACACTTACCACCTCCAAACGAGTTTTATATACAAGGCAAAAGACTATCTTTTCAGCAAACATTATTATCTAGACTTCTTCGGTTTAAGCTCATGCATTCTAAATAGTATGCTTAGTGTTGACATTGTGGTTGAATTGTATTATGGAGTTTTTGTTGTAAATTTCGAATTAATGGCAAGTAATGAAGTACATGCATCTTTTCTTCGTTTGTAACTTTGAGCATATCATAAACTAATAGTGGAAAATCCCCGATCATTTGCACTTAATGAAACACAAGAATGAAACGTGCAATTTAACTAAATCACAAGGACAATTTTTGCAATTTAAACTAATTAAATTTAAAAAAACAATACATATTATTACTTTATTATATTAATAAAGCACTCATATGTATAATTCAACAATAGGTAAACGTGTTTGGACATATAAACTACTTTTGTTTCCCATCACCCACCGATGTGGGACATCTAAAAATACCTTTTACACACAAAGCCTAAAGTTCACATTTCTAAACACTCACACACCTTCAAACGAGTTTTATATACAAGAAAAGGCAAAGAGTATGTTTTAGGCAAACATTAATATTATCTAGTCTTCTAAAGTTTAAGTTCATGCATCGTAAATTATGTTGCGAGTATGATTAGTGTTGACATTATAGTTGACTTGCATTTTGGAGCTTTGTCTTAGAACATTAGGTATGGTGAGTAGTTTTTGGCTTTTTGCTCCTCATTTAGGGCCCACTAGTTGTCACCTCATTTTAACATTATCACTTTAAAATACCTCTTCACTCATAACTAGGGGTGCAAACGAGCCAAGCTTTTATCAAGCAACTCGAGCTCGAGTTGAAGCTCGACTCGATCGAGCCGAGCTTTTATCGAGCTCAAGCCCAGTTAGTAAACTGGCTCGAAATATATAATGAGTCGAGCTCAAGATTTTGATAGCTCGGCTCGAGCGGTTATTGAGCTTTTCGAGCCTAACTATATTTGTAATTTCATATTATTTTTATATATGTAAATAATGGCTGATGTGAATATCAAGCTAATTATAAGGACTAACTCCATAAAGAATAAACAATTTTCTTGCTTTGGTTATGAGAATTTAATTGTTGGTTTTATTACTCTTGAAAAATATCTGATTTGGTTTTCAAACGATTAACTATTTCTCTTCCAGTTTGTGATTTGAGATCATGTACAAGTTCTGTGTGAAGATTATATGTTTTTTGTTGCAGGGTATTTTTAAATCGTTTTAATACAGAATGATGTATCTGCTATTTTATTCGAGCTCAGTTCAGCTGCAAATACCATTGGCATAGATTTGAGCTTTCCATATATGTAATTTCGAGCTTTTTAAACTAACCTCGAGCTTTTCTCGAATTTTGCTCGAGCCGTGCTCAAGATTAGATGGTTAAAGCTCGACGAGCAATCGACCCAAGCTCGAGCCAACCTTTAATCTTTCGAGCCAAACTCGAGCCTTGTTGAGCTCGGGCTTGGCTCGGCTCGATTACATCCTTACTCATAACAAACTGTCTCTTCCTCATTTGGGCTCCACCCAGTCCTAATTTTTTTTTTCCATTTTCAAAAACAAACTAAACTCATTTCATAACAAAGTTACAATACCAAACATAAAAAAGCACATGAAAAAAAAAATAGATACGGAAAACAAAAAACATACAACACAGAAAACAAAAAACATACGACACAGAAAAAATACAAAACTTAAGAAATACATCATTGTCCGGTCACGCGTTTGGATATTTTTTCATTATTTGTTAAACTTGTGTGTTTTTTACAGAGTATAAGTGGGTTTAATCTTTTTTTTTTTTCTCTAAACAAAAAAAAAAGGTTGAATTTGAAAGTTAACGTTAAAATGCAACGGATAGTTTGATTTTTTTTTGTCCTTTTGTTCCTCACTTTGTCGACGAGAGAATGATTAAGGAGGTGGGGCGGTATGGTGAGTAACAGATGAGGAGGAGTGGCGAGCTGCCCTCCTCACCATACCGGATCCTCTTAGGTTTTTTCCTTCATCAAGTTTTTTTTTTTTTTTATCTCATTTGGTCTTTCTTG
>BPTQ01000008.1:2955270-3039757 GCA_019973895.1 Chrysanthemum seticuspe | reverse complement strand
GGATGAAAACGAATAAAAACGTAAGAGAACGAAATTTTAAGTTATTTACTAACGACCGTTAATATAAAAGGACTAACGATGTAACGCTAAGCCTGACTGGGTACATACAATAACACAAATTCACCTAACTGGCTACATACAATGACAAAAATTCAAAAGGTTTGTGTTACAATGAAAAAAAAAATAGTTGGCTACACACAATGACAACAAGTGTCAAGTTCGATACATTTTTTTGTCATTTTCGTGTACCTCTTGCTACGCGTAAGGTGAAAAGTAGATTTGAATCATCAAGTTTCATACTTTTGTGATATTTTGGTGATTTTGAAGCCGTTTCATCATAAAAATCAGGTTTACAAAACGTTTTTGGGCATAAAAATCAGTTTGGTAATTTTTGTACTTCCTACGCCTTGTAATACCCTAGTTTTACGCGTAAGGATCTACTCATAAGTCATCCTACGCCTATTAGTTTCCTACGCCTAAGGTTTTCTGCATTTGCTCTTCGAAGCTGTTAGTTTACTCAGTGTTTTCTTGCTTGGATAAGCCTGAAAACACTTCGACTTGTGGATATATTTTACACTTGGATAAGTGTAAAGGATTTTTGGGTAAAACCCTAGTTTTACGCATAAGCATAAAAGCTTACGATTAAACACTTTACGCCTAAGTTATTCTTACGCATAAGTTCATCTTACGCCTAAGGTAATCTTACGCATAAGGTTCTTACTACTAAGACTTTGGTTTACGCTTAAGCCTAAGTTTTATCCAAAGTTTACGCGTAAGCAGTATTTACGCCTAAGCTCTATGTCTACGCGTAAGAAGGGAATTACGCGTAAGCTATTGTCTACTTCTAAGCTGTTTTCTACGCCTAAGTGAACTTCATCAATAAACTCAAGTTTCATTCGACTACAAAGATCCATCAACAACACAAGTTTTTCAAACTACTTTATTTGGGGCCGTTTCTTCACCTAACAACTGACACAAACATAAATAGATTGTCTATTCGTCTAATACATGCAAACATAAACCCTAATTTATTTTTGACCCATTTCATCTACTAATATACCCAACATAATTAAAATGATTTTTCACATTTTTAATATTTTTTGGTGTATGCTTGTTTTTCAATTTTATTGTTGAATGACAATATTTCATAATAAGGATGTTAGTCATTTTCTGCTCAAGAAGAAATGGTATATATTCTAAATCCTACAGTGGCCTATTGATATTTCAACAAAAATAATAAAATTTCAAATACACGCTAAAGGTATAATATTTCACTAAAAATATTTTTTGTGAGATAATATACCTTTTAGCGTGTATTTTCAAAATTTCAAAGGAATCAAAAACACATGTAAATTAATGCAAAAACACAACTAATGGAGGTCATCTAAGAGACAACACAAAACCCCTACTAGTTTAGGAGGGGTTATAATATTTTTTGGCATATGGATTAGATGACCTCTCGGGTTTTGGTGTTGGCTCATGGACCCGAGTATAGGAATTCATTGGTTGTGTTTTTTGCATGTCGTGATTTTGATTGAACCTAGTGTCGATACTTGGATATTAGAGTTTTATTTTCTTAGTGTTTAGTTGGAGGAGAAAATGGACAGTGACTGATGGTATGTGTAAAAACACATACCTTTTCTTTATCAAAACCGGACCAAAATGACCAAAAACTAACCTCTAAAGCCATATATATGTGTGTTTTTGTGTTTATTCATGAGCCGGTAACGGATATCGCAAAACGGACTAAGAAAAGACAAAACGGAAGAAAAACGAGCACGAGATTGGTAAAGTGTGAAAAGTCGTAGCCGGGGAATTGTTTCTACACTTTGATTCAAGATTGCGTTCCAAATTACCAAACACACCCTCAACTTAAACCAATTTTCACCTTTGGTCCCTAATAACATTTACAAAGTTAGTCCAAAATCTACACGCGTATGATACTACTGTTAGGTCACTAAAATATAATAGTGGTATCATACGCCATCTATTTGGATGAAACACTTTTGTTTTTGAAGTTTTGCACTATACGCCTGGGTTTTGCGTATACACTTTTCTTACGATCAAAAGCTTTGATTTTTACACGTAAAAACTCAAGATTCTTGTGGTTTAAGGTTTATTTTGTGTTAAAGTTTAAGTTTTTTGCATCAAGTTTCAAACTTTACGCGTGTATATTTGTTTTCAAGCTTGGTTTATTTCGTGTACCTCTTGCTACGCGTAAGGTGAAAAGTAGATTTGAATCATCAAGTTTCATACTTTTGTGATATTTTGGTGATTTTGAAGCCGTTTCATCATAAAAATCAGGTTTACAAAACGTTTTTGGGCATAAAAATCAGTTTGGTAATTTTTGTACTTCCTACGCCTTGTAATACCCTAGTTTTACGCGTAAGGATCTACTCATAAGTCATCCTACGCCTATCAGTTTCCTACGCCTAAGGTTTTCTGCATTTGCTCTTCGAAGTTGTTGGGTTACTCAGTGTTTTCTTGCTTGTATAAGCCTGAAAAGAAAACACTTCGACTTGTGGATATATTTTACACTTGGATAAGTGTAAAGGATTTTTGGGTAAAAACCTAGTTTTACGCATAAGCATAAAAGCTTACGATTAAACACTTTACGCCTAAGTTATTCTTACGCATAAGTTCATCTTACGCCTAAGGTAATCTTACGCATAAGGTTCTTACTACTAAGAATTTGGTTTACGCTTAAGCCTAAGTTTTATCCAAAGTTTACGCGTAAGCAATATTTACGCCTAAGCTCTATGTCTACGCGTAAGAAGGGAATTACGCGTAAGCTATTGTCTACTTCTAAGCTGCTTTCTACGCCTAAGTGAACTTCATCAATAAACTCAAGTTTCATTCGACTACAAAGATCCATCAACAACACAAGTTTTTCAAACTACTTTATTTGAGGCCTTTTCTTCACCTAACAACTGACACAAACATAAATAGATTGTCTATTCGTCTAACACATGCAAACATAAACCCTAATTTATTTTTGACCCATTTCATCTACTAATATACCCAACATAATTAAAATGATTTTTCATATTTTTAATATTTTTTGGTGTATGCTTGTTTTTCAATTTTATTGTTGAATGACAATATTTCATAATAAGGATGTTAGTCATTTTCTGCTCAAGAAGAAATGGTATATATTCTAAATCCTACAGTGGCCTATTGATATTTCAACAAAAATAATAAAATTTCAAATACACGCTAAAGGTATAATATTTCACTAAAAATATTTTTTGTGAGATAATATACCTTTTAGCGTGTATTTTCAAAATTTCAAAGGAATCAAAAACACATGTAAATTAATGCAAAAACACAACTAATGGAGGTCATCTAA
Source organism: Chrysanthemum seticuspe (assembly GCA_019973895.1). NCBI lineage: Eukaryota > Viridiplantae > Streptophyta > Magnoliopsida > Asterales > Asteraceae > Chrysanthemum > Chrysanthemum seticuspe. Next base: position 3,036,408 of record BPTQ01000008.1, on the reverse strand, counting down.
GAGACAACACAAAACCCCTACTAGTTTAGGAGGGGTTATAATATTTTTTGGCGTATGGATTAGATGACCTCTCGGGTTTTGGTGTTGGCTCATGGACCCGAGTATAGGAATTCATTGGTTGTGTTTTTTGCATGTCGTGATTTTGATTGAACCTAGTGTCGATACTTGGATATTAGAGATTTATTTTCTTAGTATTTAGTTGGAGGAGAAAATGGACAGTGACTGATTCACACATACCTTTTCTTTATCAAAACCGGACCAAGATGACCAAAAACTAACCTCTAAAGCCATATATATATGTGTGTTTTTGTGTTTTTCAACATTTGACTGTTTTTCCATTATAGATAATATAGATATGTGATGTTAACAAGGTGTATATTACCCTCACGTTGTGACGGGATATAGGGCTAATAACCTTTTAAATTACTATACTTGTCGAATATGACAGTTCTGCGTAGCAAACTAAAAAAATAACTCTTTTAGACATTAAAGTTGACATTTTTGTCTTTCTTTAAGTATTATGACCATTTTACCCTTCGAAAAATATTTCAAAAAAAAAGGAATTTCGAAAAAAAAATTCAAAAATTTCAAGAAAAAAGTATTTCGAAAATGAAAACATATCACCAACTCTTAACAATAATAACAACCATAGTAATAACAGTAACACTAGTGATGACATGATAACCAAAATATGACACGAAACTTAACATGTAAATTGCACTTATCACATCCTTATCAGTCCTGGATATGATCTTGTCCATCCGATCAAAACCTAACCTTATCGTTCGGATTACACGTAATGCATATTTTCATCGTCATGTTAAATGTTTATAAAATGAATCAAGAATGATAAGCCTTAAAAAAATGTTATTACACGTTGACGTAACTTTTTAAACAAGCTAATTACTCATATGAGTAGACATGATACATTGGTTAAAAACCGAATGAAGAGCATCGATATCTTATGAATTAATCAGGGGAAAATGTTTTCGACTTAATATGTTATGTAAGATTTAACTACTCATACGTGGCCTAATGGCAAAAGGTCTGTGAGTATCACGTTAAATGGGCGATCAATTTTAATTGAGCAGTTGCATTCACTCTTATATAAGGATTCCAACCAATTTACATGTACTCTTATAGCAGCATGTAACGTAAACTAGCAATCAAACTTTGGTCTTATACTTGCAGTAAAATAGCTATCTCGATTTCTTGAAGTGTTTCTCTTTACAAACGCCACCCCGACCAAGCAAAATGGTTAGTTTTTTTTTTGGGTGCTTGTAATCGATGATTAATGTTTCTAGTAGCATAAACCTATAAGCAGAATAACAATTCGTATAAATGCATGTACCCATATCTTTCATGGATTATTAGTTAAAGTTATCAATTATTTAATGAAAAAAAATGAAAGTAACCAGCTTAAGGACGTGTTTAAATTCCTTTTATTTCTTTTTTCAACTTTTTGTCAACCACTTCAATCTTTGATCCCACATTGCTTAAATAAAGAAAATGTTGTTAGTTTAAATACAACCGTGCATATGACTTGTATGTCATTCGAATAATGTTATGTTTTCAAAAATTTCATTAAACATGCTAAAACAAAAAGGTTTAGCAGGTTTCAATTGGGTTTTTGAAAACTTACATAAACTCTTAACTTTTTTTTTTTTTTTTTTTTTTTTTTTTTTTAATTTAACTAGCAAAGATGCATATTTTTATGGAAGCCATTTTTACTTTTTGTTAAAAAAAATTGTCATTTTGACAAGAATGATAAAGTTTTTGTTATTGCTACTTTTTTGTTTTGTTTAATTTAACTAGCAAAGATGCATATTTTTATGGAAGCCAATTTTAGTTTTTGTTAAAAAAAAATTGTCATTTTGACAGGAATGATAAAGATTTTGTTGTGGCTTGCATACGAATATTCACGAAAAACGATAGTGTATTGTGACAAATAATTATATTTAAAAATTTAAAGACAAAAAATAATAAAAGTTTAAGGATTAAAAGATATTTAAATTATTAATTTAGTTTTAAATGATGTTGTCATTTTTAATCGAAGGTATAATAGTTTAATAAAATTACTTAAGTTTAAACATTTTAAGTTTAACAAATACATAATATGAGAAAATTTCAATTGCTTACTTTTATTTGATACTTACCAAGGGACAAATCCCCATCATCCATCTAGTTTGATCTAATGATGGGGATTAATCTAAGATTAAATAGATAAACCTAAGTCCATGTTTTGTTTTTTTTTTTTTTTTTTTTTTTTTTTTTTTTTTTTTTTTTTTTTTATTCACAGTTTTTTTTTGTCTTTTTTACGTTTTTTGTTTATATTCACGTTTTCTTTTTTTTTTTCATTTTCTTTTTTTTAATTCACGTTATTTACGTTTTTTTTTAATTCGCGTTTTTTTCTTCCTTTTCATACGTTTTCGTCTGTTTTGATACGTTTTTGTCCGTTTCCATGCGTGTTCATCTATTTTCGTCCGTTTTCATACATTTTCGCCCGTTTTCATACGTTTTTGTCTGTTTTCATGCATTTTTGTTCGTTTTCATACGTCTTCGTCCATTTTCTTACGGTTTCGTCCATTATTCATACGTTTTTGTCCGTTTTCATACGTGTTTTTACGTGTTCATACATATTCGTCCGTTTTCTTACGTTTTCGTCCGTTTTTGTCCGTTTTTAAATATTTTCGGCCGTTTTTTGACTGTTTTCATACGTTTCTGAATATCACAAGTGATATTCTGAATAGCACAAGTGATATTATGTGATATTCTGAATATCACAAATGATATTGTGAATATCGCAAGAGATATTATGTGATACTCTGAATATTACAAGTGGTGTTTTGTGATATTCAGAATATCATTTGTGATATTCTGAATATCACAAGTGATTTTTTTAATATCACAAGTGAGTTTCAACAAATGTTTTGTAACATGAAAATCACACGTGATATTCAGAATATCATACAGTGATATTCTGAATATCATTTTGTGATATTCTGAATATCACTTGTGATTTTCTGAAAACACAAGTGATATTCAGAAAATCACAAGTGATATTCAGAATATCACAAAATGATATTCAGAATATCACAAAATGATATTCAGAATATCACAAAGCGTTATTAACAAAATATGACTTGTGATTTTCTGAATATCTTTGTGATATTCAGAATATCACAAGGTGATATTTTGATAATTACAAGTGATATTCTAAATATCACAAAATATCACTTGTGATAGTCAGAAACGTATGAAAACGGACGAAAACTTAAGAAAACGGACGAAAACGGACAAATACGTATGAAAACGGGCGAAAACGTATGAAAGAGAAAAAAACACGTCAGAAAACGTATGCAAAATGGACGAAAACGAAAGAAAAATGATGAAAGCGGACAAAAACATATGAAAACAAAAAAAAACGTATGAAAACGGACGAAAACAGATGAAAACGTATGAAAATGACGAAAACGTATGAAAGCGAAGAAAAAAACACAAATTAAAAAAAACGTGAATAAAAAAACGCGAATTTGAAAAAAAAAACGTGAATAAGAAGAAAAAAACAAAAAAATTGTGAATAAAAAAGAAAGACAAAAGATGGATGATGGGGAATTGTGCCTTGGTAAGCATGGATTTATAGGTAAGCAAAAATAAAATGACTCATGACAACTAGCAGAGAAAAGATGACAACCATCAAATTCTCTCGACCTAAGAGCATCCACTATGTGAGGTTTAAGAATAGGTTTATAAAACTTGAAAAGGTTTATGTTTAGTTTTAACCATAGTGGATTTTCATTTCATGATTACATGGCATGAAAATGTCCTAAACCTTAGACCTCTTTATAATCTTAGAACATTTAATGTATGTGTTATGTGAAACAAGTATAAAGCTTTAAAATATTTATACCACAAGGGAAAGCTTTATTAACTCAAAAGGTTTATAAATTGTTGAGGTGGCAAAAAATATTAAATGTATAAAACTTTATAACATTTCACCATAGTAGATGCCCTAGATACACGGTTAGTAGCATTAAATATATCACATATATTACTTATACAGTAGGGATGAGCACGGTACCGGTCCCGTACCGATCCCGTACCGAATAGTGGTACCGATTTTTTCCCGAGCATAAATTAGTGGTACTGGAACCGTACCGAACGGGGATTCGGATATCGGTACCGGTATCGGTACCGGTACCGGTACCGGGAAATCGCGTATTTCCCGCTTTTTATGGGAATTTCTCGATTTGGTACCGGTCCCGTACCGAATTAGTGGTCCCGATTTTTTTTCACCTTATTTCGTAGTCCCGGTACCGTACCGTATTTCAAGAATCGGTAACGTTTCGGTACGGTACCGGTACGGTTCCGGTTCGGTTCCGGGATTCGGTTCGAAATGCTCATCCTTATTATACAGTATTAATTTAAACTACAGATATCAACAAAGTTAGTAGCATTAACAAGATTTTAACAAAATCATATAAGCAATATAGCTACATGTTATAATATTCTCTCAATTATTTAGCTCCTTGACAACGCGAGTTTAATTGTTATCAGGTTCAACTCTTATTTTTCAATATTTTGGTTCCAATTGATAAAAGGTTGGTTAAAACTAAATATGTACACTTTTTTTTAGAGAAGTTTGTGTTTTACAATTTTTTTAAGAAAGAAAAAGGGAATGAAAAGTAAAATAAAATGATTTTTGTAAAAAAGATTCTGACCTCAATTTTTAGTAATGGGAAAGGAAACCTTAGAGAGCTTGGTACGAGTGGCTGCTAGCATTGATTCCATCTCACCATTCAAGCACATAACGTAAGCCCGAAACTAAATCTCGTGCCATAAGATATGTGTCGTACCAACAAGCCATGCCATCATCACACGACCTCTATGGCACCATGATACCGTGTGCTCTTAGTATAATGTATGTAAAGACTAATACAAGCTTATCTAAAGATTTGACATCAACGACTAAAAACATTTTCCTTTGTTGACCCATTCGAACCATTTGTTGTTTCATATAAGTCCAATTGTTGACTCATTTGACCTGTTCTTTGCCAATGGGAGTAACCCAATCCAACCTATAAGTTCTTATTTTTTACCCATAGCAACCCATTTTTCTCTAAATAGGTTATCGTTGCCACCTCTAGTAATAATAGTAGCACTAGTGATCACATGATAGCCAAAATATGACACGAAACTTAACATGTAAATTGCACTTATCACATCCTTATCGGTCTGGGATATGATCTTGTCCATCCAATCAAACATAACCTTATCGTTCAGATTACATGTAATGCATATTTTCAGCGTCATGTTAAATGTTTATAAAATGAATCAAGAATGTTAAGCCTTAAAAAATGTTATTACACGTTGACGTAACTTTTTAAACAAGCTAATTAGTCGTAGGAGTAGACATGATACATTGTTTAAGAACCGAATGAAGAGCATCGATATCTTGTGAATTAATCAGGGGAAAATGTTTTCGACTTAATATGTTATGTAAGATTTAACTACTCATAGGTGGCCTAATGGCAAAAGGTCTGTAAGTATCACGTTAAATGGGCGATCAATTTTAATTGAGCAGTTGTATTCACTCTTATATAAGGATTCCAACCAATTTACATGTACTCTTATAGCAGCATGTAACGTAAACTAGCAATCAAACTTTGGTCTTATACTTGCAGTAAAAGAGCTATATCGATTTCTTGAAGTGTTTCTCTTTACAAACGCCACCCCGTGCAAGCAAAATGGTTAGTTTTTTATGGGGTGCTTGTAATCGATGATTAATGTTTCTAGTAGCATAAACCTATAAGCAGAATAACAATTCGTATAAATGCATGTACCCATATCTTTCATGGATTATTAGTTAAAGTTATCAATTATTTAATGAAAAAAATGAAAGTAACCAGCTTAAGGACGTGTTTAAATTCCTTTTATTTCTTTTTTCAACTTTTGTGTCAACCACTTCAATCTTTGATCCCACATTGCTTAAATAAAGAAAATGTTGTTAGTTTAAATACAAGCGTGCATATGACCTATATGTTATTAGATTAATGTTATGCTTTCAAAAATTTCATTAAACATGCTGAAACAAAAAGGTTTAGCAGGTTTCAATGGAGTTTTTGAAAACTTACATGAACTTTTTTTTTTTTTTTTTTTTTTTTTTTTTTTTTTTTTTTTTTTTTTTAATTTAACTAGCAAAGATGCATATTTTTATGGAAGCCATTTTTACTTTTTGTTAAAAAAAATTGTCATTTTGACAAGAATGGTAAAGTTTTTGTTGTTGCTACTTTTTTGTTTTGTTTAATTTAACTAGCAAAGATGCTACTTTTTTGTTTTTGTTCAAAAAAAAAAATTATAGTTTTTGTTAAAAAAATTTGTCATTTTGACAGGAATGATAAAGATTTTGTTGTGGCTTGCATACGAATATTCACGAAAAACGATAGTGTATTGTGACAAATAATTATATTTAAAAATTTAAAGACTAAAAATAATAAAAGTTTAAGGATTAAAAGATATTTAAATTATTAATTTAGTTTTAAATGATGTTTTCATTTTTAATCAAAGGTATAATAGTCTAATAAAATTACTTAAGTTTAAACATTTTAAGTTTAACAAATACATAATATGAGAAAATTTCAAATGCTTACTTTTATTTTGATGTTTATCAAGGGACAAATCCCCACCATCCATTTAGTTTGATCTAATGATGGGGATTAATCTAAGATTTAATAGATAAACCTAAGTCCATGTTTTTTTTTCTTGTCTTTTTGTCTTTCTTTTTTATTCACATTTTTTTTTGTCTTTTTTACGTTTTTTGTTTATATTCACGTTTTTCTTTTTTTTTTCTTTTTCTTTTTTTTAATTCACGTTATTTACGTTTTTTTTAATTCGCGTTTTTTTCTTCCCTTTCATACGTTTTCGTCTGTTTTGATACGTTTTTGTCCGTTTCCATACGTGTTCATCTATTTTCGTCCGTTTTCATACATTTTCGCCCGTTTTCATACATTTTTGTCCGTTTTCATGCGTTTTCGTCCCTTTTCTTACGTTTTCGTCCCTTTTCTTACGTTTTCGTCCATTATTCATACGTTTTCGTCCGTTTTCATACGTGTTTTTACGTGTTCATACATATTCGTCCGTTTTCATAGGTTTTTGTCCGTTTTTAAATATTTTCGGCCGTTTTTAGAATGTTTTCATACGTTTCTGAATATCACAAGTGATATTCTGAATAGCACAAGTGATATTCTGTGATATTCAGAATATCACAAATGATATTGTGAATATCGCAAGAGATATTATGTGATACTCTGAATATTACAAGCGATTTTTTGTGATATTCAGAATATCATTTGTGATATTCTGAATATCACAAGTGATTTTTTTAATATCACAAGTGAGTTTCAACAAATGTTTTGTAACATGAAAATCACACGTGATATTCAGAATATCATACAGTGATATTCAGAAAATCACAAGTGATATTTTGTTAATATCGCTTTGTGATATTCTGAATATCATTTTATGATATTCTGAATATCACTTGTGATTTTCTGAAAACACAAGTGATATTCAGAAAATCACAAGTGATATTCAGAATATCACAAAATGATATTCAGAATATCACAAAGCGATATTAACAAAATATCACTTGTGATTTTTTGAATATCACTTTGTGATATTCAGAATATCACAAGGTGATATTTTGATAATCACAAGTGATATTCTAAATATCACAGAATATCACTTGTGATAGTCAGAAACGTATGAAAACGGACGAAAACTTAAGAAAATGGACGAAAAGGTAAGAAAACGGACAAATACGTATGAAAACGGCCGAAAACGTATGAAAGAGAAAAAACACGTCAGAAAACGGATGAAAACGTTTGCAAAATGGACGAAAACGAAAGAAAAATGATGAAAGCGGACGAAAACGTATGAAAACAAAAAAAAACGTATGAAAACGGACGAAAACAGGTTCAACTCTTATTTTTCAATATCTTGGTTCCAATTGATAAAAGGTTGGTTAAAACTAAATATATACACTTTTTTTTAGAGAAGTTTGTGTTTTACAATTTTTCTAAGAAAGAAAAATGGAATGAAAAGTAAAATGAAAATGATTTTTGTAAAAAGGATTCTGACCCCAATTTTTAGTAATGGGAAAGGAAACCTTAGAGAGCTTGGTATTAGTGGCTGCTAGCATTGGCTCCATCTCACCATTCAAGCATGTAACGTGAGCTCGAAACTAAATCTCGTGCCATAAGATATGTGTCGTACCAACAAGCCATGCCATCATCACACGACCTCTATGGCACCATGATACCGTGTGCTCTTAGTATAATGTATGTAAAGACTAATACAAGCTTATCTAAAGATTTGACATCAACGACTAAAAACATACACGTAACTTTAACAAATTATTTTTTTATATAACACGACCCGTATGGCACCATGGTACCGTGTGCTCTTAGTATAATGTATGTAAATACTAATACAAGCTTATCAAAATATTTGATATCAACGACTTAAAGCATACACGTAACTTTAACAAATTATTTTTCTATTCCTCAATCTTAAAAAGATAATTTATGATTATTTTTTCCTTCCTCATCTCAAAAACATACGAATAAACACTTCATATAATTTCCTTTCCTTATTATTTTTACCGCAAAGAGCACGAAAATGCAACTAACTTGTCACTTTTTGTTTTATTGAGTAATCATCTGTTTTTTCCTATTGTATAAATTATACTTTTGAATTTTTTCTATTGTATGTATCTTATGACCATTTAACCCTCCTTTTAACGAGGAGGGGCAAAAGATACACACAATAGACATGATTCAAAAGTATGATGTAATAGGAATAAAGAGATGGCTACACAACAAAACAAAACCTGACAAGTTAGTTACATTTTTGTGTCATAACATGAGGATAAAAGACACAAAATATACATAATTTAAAAGTATGATGTATACAATAAGTAAAAACAAATGACTAAACAACAAAGCAAAGAGTGACAAATTAGTTTTATTTTTGAGTCAGAACACAGTCTTTGTGGAAGTAAATGAAAGATGTCGAGAAAAGAAGGGGGAAAGATGAAGTACAGAGACACGGCATAAAGCGCGTCAAAAGAAAAAAAAAGAGAAAGGGAAAAGAGTTCTTGAAGTTTGAGGCTTCAACAACATTAACAAACTCAAACTCAACTTAACATCATCACTCAATCTCAGGCACTTATAATCTTTTTTTTTACCGTACATCACTTAATAGTATTAAATTTATTTATCATTTGGTCCATCATTTGATTAATCATGTTATCTAAAGATAGGTAATGCTTGTATATGATGATGCCAATTTGAACTAGCATGCAATAGATTATAGAAGGTAAGTGTAGCAAAAATGGATTAGTCAAAATAGGTAAATTTTGAGTGCTAGGCATAGGCGGAGACAGGGGGCAGGACACGTGCCCCCTTAATAAAAAAAAATTGTAATGCAACTTTTTCTAAAATATCTAGCTACTTTTGTAATCCTCCTTCCCCCTAGCGAACCGATTGTAGAGTAGTTCTAAAGAAATTCAAAGTATGCCACATCGTACATAACTTTCGGCTCTGACCCCGTGCTAGGTGAAATGGGTTAGGTTGACCCGTAACATTTTAGAAGCTTTATAAACTGATGTGGTAAACTACTTTTAAAAATACACTTCCGATATCATGTTCAAAAGAGACTATATTTATTCATTGGAAGCATCTAGAACGCCCTTGTTGACGATCCTTTACTCCGACAACATCTAGGGTTTATCTTAATGGGTACCCACTTCTGAAAAATGCATGGGTCTATTGGAGAGATTTTGTAAATAAAAGGTCAAGGGTTTGAGCTTCGGCTCCTGCCTACTCCTGTTGGTGCCCCACTGAGTCAGGAGAGTTGCCGAAACTATTCCTTGTGAGGTGGACAATGGCTGGTGCCAAAAAGCACCCGAGATGAGGGTGTTCCCACCAATTCACACCTTTTTTGGATCATTACATGTTTCTTCTTTTTTGTGTGGTTGTTATAGAAAACTAAGCTTAAGCTTACTAGTGTTTTCATAAATAACGTGGCTTTTCTCTAAAAGTTGCAAGTGTAATAGAGCGACTTTATTGTTATTGCGACCACCGAAAAGTATGAGACGGCTCTGATCGTTTTTCTATTGTCAAAAAGTTAAGAAACTTATTTCTAGAAAGCTAATAAAACTAATTAAAAATTAAGAAAAGAAGAAGCTACACATTGTACACATGGTATTGCAATATGCATATAGTTTCTTTGCTATCTAGACGAGTTTGAAGATATAAGCTATTTCTTGTGAGGTGGACAATGACTTGTGGCAAAAGGCAATTCATACCTTTTTTGGATCATTACACAGTTCTTTTTTGTGGTTGTTATTGAAAACTAAGCTTAAGCTTACTAGTGTTTTCATAAATAACGTGGCTTTTCTCTAAAAGGTTGTATTACTTATGGGTCATATATGCAATGCAATTACTATATGTATATTAATTTCATTTATTATTATTTTTTAATATCGCTTGAAGAGGGGTTTCGGATGAGTGTGTAATATGTGTCATCGCACAAGGTCTTCATTTAAACGGGGCCACATGATAAGTACGCATAATATCAAACATATATGATTTATATAGTTTAAGTTTATATGAAATTTCTCTTTAGGTTGCAAGTGTAATAGAGCGATTTTATTGTTATTGCCTAAGGCCACCGAAAAGTATGAGACGACTCTGATCATTTTTCTATTGTCAAAAAGTTAAGAAACTTATTTCTAGAAAGCTAATAAAACTAATTAAAAATTAAGAAAAGAAGAAGCTACACATTGTACACATAGTATAGCAATATGCATATAGTTCCTTGCTATCTAGACGAGTTTGAAGATATAAACTATCTTCGTTTTACATCGCCCAAAATGTGGGACATGTAAGGGTGCGTTTGGTTCGCAAAATATTTTTTGAAGGAATTGTAATCTTCGGAAGGAATTGTAATTTGAATGAATTGTAATTCAAAGAATTGGAATTTGTTGGAATTGTAATGTGTTGTAATTGTAATTGATAAAATTTGTCATCGTGTTTGGTTGACTTGCAACGTAATGTAATTTTAAAAAAATAAAATAATAATAATAATAATAATAATACTAAATAATAAATATAATAATAATAATAATAATACTATAATTATATAATAATAATACTAGTATAATTATATAATAATAATTATATAATAAGAATATAATAATAATAAAAATAAATAATATTATTTAATAATAATAATAATAATAATAGTAAATAATAATAATATAACAATAATAATAAATAAATAAATAATATAATAATAATAAATAAATCATAATAATATTAATAAAATAATAATAATAATAACAAATATTATCATTATATTATTTTATTTTATTATTATTATTATATAAATATTTTATAATAAATATTTATTATATTATAATGATAAATATTATTAGTATTATTATATAAATATTATTATAATGAATATTTATTATTATTATTATTATTTATATTAAATCTTTATTATTATTATTATATTATTATATATTATGATCATTTTTTTTTTATAAATATTATTATAATATTTATTTATTATTATTATATTAATAAATGTTAATATTATAATATTTTGTTATTTTATTATTTTATTTTTTATTAATATTATTATTATAAAAATATTATTATAATAAATATTTATTAATATTATATAAACTTGCATCATGTGTAAAACATAATATCAATAGTGAAATTTAAATAACAATATCAACATCTTTGTCAGATAAATAAAATTAAATTTTGAGTTATCTAACATAAATTTTTATAACTATTTTACCAAATTCTAATGGATATTAATACATAATGAAAAACTCGTGCATAAGTATTAGTTGTACTTATATCACCATTTTCATGGGCAAATTCTTATATATGTATATACTGAACTAAAATGTTAAAATAAATTTGATTTATGTGTAAACTTTCGTGTGTGCACGAAACTTATAACCATATAATTATATACAATTACTTTTAAAGACACAATTTTTTTGTCAAAACCTCGTGCATGCACGAGTATTATAACTAGTAATGCCTGCTCTGTCTCTAAAGTTATACCAAGACGCTCTGAAGCCGTCACTGATTCTTGTTGCTTGGAATTTTGAATAGCATAGGTAATGTCTTACTAGTTTTTTCTCAGGTTGTATTACTTATGGATCATATATGCAATGCAACTACTAAATATATGTTAATTTCATTTTTTTTTTCTCGCTTGCAGAGGGGTCTCGGATGAGTGTGCAACAGATGCTGTCGCACCGGATCTCCGCTTAAACGCGACCACATTTTTATTAGTTTTGGATATAAGTACGCATAATATCAAACATATATAATTCATATAGTTTAAGTTTAGGGTTATTATACAAAAAAGTTACTAAAGTTTGCGGGAAATTTGTCCTAAGTCACTAAAGTTTAAAATTTGTCATTTAGGTTACTCAACTTATGAAAGTTGTCAACCACGTTACTGAACTTATGAAAGTTGTCATCCAGGTCACTGAACTTGTAAAGACATGACATTTTTTTTGCTTAACATATAAAAAAATAAACGTAAAAATCGCTGAAATTATAGACATGTTTGCTTTTTAACGTTGAGTAACCTGAATGACAACTTTTAAACTTTAGTGACTTAGGACAAATATTTCGCAAACTTTAGTGACTTTTTTGTATAATAACCCTTAAGTTTATATATAATTTCTCTTTAGATTGTCAATGTAATAGGGCCACTTTATTGTTATTGCTTAGGGCCATTCCCTGATCATTTGTGTATTGTCAAAAAATTAAGAAACTTATTTCTAGAAAGCTACTAAAACTAATTAAAATTTAAGAAAAGAAGAAGATACACATTGTACACATAGTATTGCAATATACATATAATTCTTTGCTATCAAGACGAGTTTGAAGATATAAACTATCTTCATTTTACATCACCCAAAATGTGGGACATCTAAAAAAACAATGTGTAAAAGCATTTTCAACAATTATATCTTTAGTTCAAAACTTTTACACACAAAGCCACAATTTCACATTTTTATTCACTCACTAGACACCACCTTCAAACGAGTTTTATATACAAGACAAGGCTAAAACTATGTTTTTGGCAAACATTATTATCTAAACCTCTTCAGTTTAAGTTCATGCATTCTAAATTATGTTGCGAGTATGATTAGTGTTGACATTGCGGTTGACTTGCATTTTGGAGTTTCATCGTAGGTTCGGATTAATAGCAAGTAATGAAGTACATGTGTCTTTTCTTCGTTTGTAACTTTGAACATATTATAACTATGCTGCTTTTCTTCCATTTGAGCTGATGTCAAAAAGCATATCTCTAACTTTGCTACTTTTCTGCTTTTCAAGTTTGCTACTGTTTTGTTTGTTACCATTGCCTTCAAGATACTCACACAACTTAATTCGTATTGCCCGATTTTTCGTCAAACTTTTTGCATAGATCAACTCGAAGAATTTTTTTGCTATACTTGTTTTTTAGTGATGATTCACGCCAATAGCTTTAATAAAAATGGTTTCTCACAATATGGACAAATTATATTGGCGAATTTTGCAGTTTATTCTCTTATTACGAGTAATGATCAATATTTCTAACTTATGTTCTGTCTCAAAAATGGTAATTGACACTCTTTAAGATAAGTCAATCGTGTTATAGATGCGCTGAGACACGTTAAGTCCTCGAGTTTTTTGTGTAACTGCGTATTTGTTGGAAAACACGTTCAGTCAAACAAGAAAACATGAACGAATAATGAATGACACGGTATCTACGTATGATTCTTGTTACATATGATGTGATATATATTAGAGGTTAAAACCAAACATAAGTAGTGCCGTGATATTTATTATAGAAAATTATCTCTAACTTAATCGCGTCATGTGTAATTTTGGCTCCATATATTTTGTTGCAACAATCAATAGTTTACAAAATTTCATTGTCTCTAAATATTATATACAGGCCATTAATTTACAAAAGCTAGTTATCGAACAAGATAGTTGCCTAGACCGGCGTTAAATCTATATCTATACTAGTTATAATGGAGGGATGACCCTCTCTCCTATTTAGGTTTTATATGTTTTTAAGATTTCCAAAATTAAATTTTAAGCAAATACTACGAATGTCTAACTATGTAAAGCACAATGTATAAATACAAACAATAGTTTCCTTATATACAATTAGAGCATACGGTACAGTGAAATTGAAGCCTCGCCAAGTTGACATGGAGGGCCTTTCGGCGGTGCCGAATGGCAGCCACCACACCATCACCCCTTCGCCACTTTGGTTTTAGCCGATTCTTCAACATACAAGAAGACAAATCGTGTGTCCATTCGTGTTTTTTTTTTTTATTTTACTTTCTTATTTTCAATTGATAAATGTGCGTGTGTGATGGTTGTAAAAAAAAATGGTGTTTGGGTGTTGCAGTTTATATCCACGAGGAAGATGATAAGGTTTTTTGTTTTTTTTGTTTTTTTGTTTTTTTTTTTCTTTTTTTAAAGTTATATTTACAGTTTAAGCTCTTATGTTTTTTGTGTTTGTCATTTGTTGGTTTAAATTTACAAATTTGTTCATAAAGTGTGTTTTTTATTTCACAAAAAAAATATATAATTTTGTGTTGTATTTTTAAATGAATTAAATAAATTTTTTGTTTGGAAAAATGAAAAAATAAAATTGAGGATGTGTGGGGCCTAAATGATTGTGTTGAGGTTAGTTGTGAGGGAGGTGTATTTTGAGGTTAAAGTGTTGAAATGAGGTGGCATGTGGTAGGGCCCAAATGGCTAAAAAATGATAGCCACCATACCTTATGCTCTTAATACATCCCATCACCAGTTAATACAACATGTAAAGCATAATGTACAAATCTATACTACATTATAATAGAGGAAGACACTTCCCTCATAATAATTACTGTAATTTTTTAAGACTTCATAAAATAGATTGTTAAGCAAATACTAGCTTATAAGCATTATTTACAAGTATTTAAAGCACAAATAAACTAAAAAAACACTACTCATCCAATATATTTAATACACTATTAAAAATACTTTTTCACTCAAAAATACAACTATTTAACCAGAATTTACAATATAATTAAGCTTCGAAAATATTAATATAGTCAAGATTTTTAATGACTTTTACAAAATTCTTGGTGCAGACATGATGCTTCCCCCTCTCCATATTCATGCTTCCCTCGATAAAAATCTTTTAAATATATGCATGCCTTTCCCTCCATATAAAACCTGAAAATCAGCAAAATACTATTTAGACTAAAAACCTGGGAATTTAGAAATATAAAAAATCATTTAAGAAAGTCAAATGAAAAGAGAAGAAGACGAAGAGAGGAACGGATAATATTCATCACAAACACGTCAACAACAGCAAATCCAATCTATCCTAAATCCCAAACGACAAAATTCACCTCGAAACATCTAATTGACTCTAACCAAAAACGAAAAAGTAACAATAAAGATCTCAGTTATGTTTTCTTAGTGTATATCTCATTAGATTACGAGACCTTTAATGATGTTTTATACTCGAAAATAAAAACCATCATTGATCTTTGAAGAGCATAGCTCCTTTAATATTTGAAATATTTAATAAAGAAAAAAAACAAGAATGTTTTATTCTATCTTTGTTTCGTTTATACAAACACAAGAACAAAATTAAAACAACATACCCGAGACCTTTTTCAGATCTTGAAGCCTTTGTCTGTATGTGTTCGTTTGAGTGATGAACCGTGGTCTCCGAAAGCACAGACAATGGGTTTGGACTATTTATGGTTCGATCGAGTGAAGATATAATCTTTTAAAGTTTTAAGGGTATCTGTTTGGGTGTTCGAGCAGCAGAAAGAATGAAGAATGAAGTTTTTGATGTGTTTGGTTGTGTAATGTTGATGGAGGCTATGTGTGTTGGTTAGATGAAATATGTGTAAGATGATGGGGGCTGCATATGGAAGAAATGGGATTAGGGTTACTGAATAAAACAAATTAGGGCATGCACTTATTATACATCAGTACTTGGGTCATAATTGGTCATTGGTGGATTTAGGCTAGCTTGAATACTTAACCGAAATTTTGGATTAATATTGGACCTATCCGAAAATCTGAGTTGGGCTGGTAATAAGGATTATTCTTTTAGGAGCTAAATATTGTTATACCAAATTTGGTTATGCCAAATTTTATTAATGATACTTAGAGCTAAAGTTAAGTTGTTGTTTGTGAACTAAATTTTGCTAACTGCACTAAAGTTGGTTTTGGCCTTTCTAATTTCACGAGGTTAACTATTTCACATGGTTAAATTTTATACGTTAACGAAAATGTGCCTATAAAACACGTTTCGATTCGGGTAACCGCTGATATTTAGAATTAAAACTAAAATCGAACCGTGGTAAGATGGTTTATCCGATTTATGGTTTTCTCTGATTCGATTTTTCTTAGTTATCATTTTTTGTGGTTTCGGATTGAGGGGGTCGGATTGGTTTGTCGATTTCACAGATTTATTTAACACCCGTATACATAAAACTTAGTTTTATACGAATCAAATAGATATTTTGAACGGCGAAAAAACATTGCTCACTAAAATATTTATTATCACAATTGTATAATGAAAAAGATTGTCATCAATTAATGAGTTGAAATATGTCACGTGAAATTCTTGATATCTGAAAATTTACTGTCAAAAAGAACATAATAAACTAAAATACATGATTCGTCAAAAAATTTTAGTTCAGGGTACCCGCCACCGCAACGCGCAGGTACCCTGCTAGTATCTTTAAATGTAGTAAGGTGTGAAAAAAAAAGTTTGAGAACTTGCATTATTCATTGTTGGTATGTCTCGTGGATAGTAATAAAATTTTACATTTAACACCATCAACGATGACTTACCAACAACAAATGTGCTAATCACAACTTATGTGAAGCATATTCACTAAGGTATATAACCAAGTAAATTTTTGTTTCTTTGACTGATGTGGGAATGCAAACTTAGTTTTTCAAAATAAATGACCAATAATTTGGTTTCTTTCCAAGCTACCCAAAACATCTGGATGGCCTTTTTAACTCTATTGAATTTCTATAGGTAGCGATCTGAGTCAGTTTTCCATATGATAAAACAACACGTGCGATGCTAAAACAATCACATTTTCAACAGCAAACTACCACTCTCTTACACTTATACAAACGAGCGAGCAAGGAACTAGAGTAAACACAAGAAGACTACACAATCATACATACAATACAAGAGGAAATCAAATTGTTAACCAATCAGCCCTAAAAGGGTTAAGCTTCTTAATTCCTGTGAAGAATTCAAGAGTACGAAAGCACTATGATTTTTTCGCACAACATATCTCTTCTAAGCGGTTTCGATTTTCAATATGACCGATTTCGATATCTTTATAAAACCCAATCACCCTATAAGGGATTTGTTACTATTGCAAAAATCATCTAGCTTAACCAAGTCGATATAGTAATGGGAATGAAACCAAAGTTCGCTTCAAAATTAACAAACATTTTGTTAAATCCTTCGCCTTTAATAAAGATAACACGTGAAAGATGGAATGAAAGGACCAAGGTACACAGCTATAAAAAAAGCAATTGCTTCTTTTTTCAAAGATTATTATTACTTTCATATGTGAATAAGAACAAACAGCCCCTAAGATTAAATAAAATCATTAGCAGAAGATTAGTTACCTAATTACATGATATGTACATGGCAGAAAATGGATACCTACAAACAGGCTGAGTGTGTAGTACATATTCAATGTGTTCTAATTGTTGGAATTATATAACATGACATTCAAATAAATAACCACAAAACATCAAAGTAATCAAGCGGAAGCGTATAGGATTTATTAATGAACAATTAATTAACATAAAAGAATATGCGTACCTTTTTTTTATTCTAGCCGAACAAGAATCAAATCCACAAACTAGCAACGGATGAACCCTAATTTGATTTAGTTAGGATTATGTGAATTACCCCTTACCGTTTTGTAATTCAATCCAAGATAATAACAATAGTGTGTTATTACTATGTTCTTGTACACACGTACTAAACCGAATTAAAGTAATGCTAGTTTTTATCAAACAAGTAACTTGGTTTGTGGAAAAGATTTAAATCGACACCTATGATGGTGTTCGACCGGTTTTGGACAAGAAAACACACACAAAACAATTTTAAGGGTTTAGCTAATGAGCACAAGAGATGGAAAAATAAAACCCCTAGCCTTGTTTATATACCCAAACAAACTTGGTGAACAAGTTGGTTTTTCTTTCCTTGTTTTGTCCTTATGGCCGATCGGTTAAGGAGTCCCCCTAAGGGATTCCGGAACCTTCCCAACTTTTGCAATTTAGTCATTTTCCATAAACAATTAACGACCGTTAGTCCATTACATTAATTATATAACGTCCGTTAGTTATTTCGTTTAATAAGTTTTGCCAAGTGCTTTGAGCTGGTCCATGTAACCTTTCATTTCCAGCACATGAGCACTCACGGGTTTACCCTCACCTTGCCTACAGCTGTGTAATGCGTCGGTCAAGTCATAAATCTCGACGGCAGCTGGTTTCTCAAACATAGTCCGAAGTTCATTGAGCATATTATATGGGAAATAATGTTCAAACTGCTTTTGAAGAACAGATTCCATTGTTCCCAACATAAGACAAGCCACATCATTATGACGCTTATACTCAAGTTGCCAAGCATCAATTTGAGCTTGAGTAGTATCAGGACCAGTTGGTTGTTCAGGGCAAGGTTCATAAGATATTTCAACCGGTCAGCAACTCTACAGACAATTCTCAAAGAGCGGTGCCAATCATTGAAATTATTAGAGCCAGTCAACTTTTCTCGATAAAAAAAGCTTTTGAACGCAGAACTTAGTGCAGTGTTAGTGTTATCGTTATTTTGAGCCATTTCTACAGAAAAAAGTTCAAGTATTAGTATTTTCGATAATACAATTTTTCAAGAAAATAAAATATACCCAACAGTAATATAAACATATAACCATATAATTTTCTCGAAAAACTAGGATCCAAATTATCATAGGTTTATTGCATCAGTTGATCTGCTAGCAACAAACGCATATAATAAGGTAATCTGTCGAACATTAATTGGCAAACAATTTCCAACTCCTAGATCATTATGGGATTTATATTTTCCAACGCTATTGCAAATATAAACATGTTTCATCCCATCTTATGCCATTGAGTCCAGGTCTCACTTCCTACTCAACTTAAATATCTAACTTAAAGAACTGCAAATATGTTCATGTAAGGTCTGACTTTACATACAGATTTACCTCTCCATCACAATCTAGCCAAGTACTGTCATGACGTAAATTGCAACTTCAAGTGTTCCTTTTAATTAGATGGCATATACTTAATTTAAAAGGGTACTAGTTTTGATTTTATGTGGTCAAATCAAATATGTACAAAGATGTCATGCAATCATCTTGTAGCATAATTTTAATAAAAAACTTTTTATTACCAATTCATAAAGATCAAATTATCAAAGTTTTGATTGAGGTATTGGGTTCACCAATCAAGGAATTTAGTGTTAATTATCATCCATTATACCGTACTTTTGCATAAGTGTAAACACTTAGTGTTTCGGATAATTACCACCGAAGTGGCGCATGTAATTAAAACTAATTCGCCCTTAAGATGAGCTTGTACATTTTATGGCTTACTAAGTAGCTCCATTCGAACTTACAGAGGGCAGAGGACCAGGTAAGCGCAAAAGCATAACCTTAGACATCCTTTCAGTGTGACTGTGCGCACTTCTTAAATAACCCCTTTATAGTTCATTCTAATGGGTGAGCCGTTCAGTCATTGTACCAAAGTCACCAATCAATTAAACTATTGAAAACTTAACTCTTCCAAAACAAATCAAATTTCACCATTGTTTAGTCCGTATTATTTTTCTATTCAAAATTACCCTTTGCTTAAAACTGTCTAACATAATAAACAAACAAGTAGCAAATAAAAAATAAACTACTAAAAAACAATGTGCACATAATAAACAATTTATACGTGTAAACAAGTAGCCACATGCAACTTATTCGATAAAACTCTATTAATAATCAATATCTAGGTTAAATTAATGTATATATTAATTAGGGCTTTCACTCTCTCAATTGAGAGTGAGCCACATACATCGACGAATCGATTGCGTAAACCCATAATTAATGATATACCAAATTCCGTAAACCCATAATTAATCTTCCCCAATTCAAGATTTATCGTAATTAACATGTCACAATAATTAAACAATTATCAAAGCAACTTATCCATGACTAGCATGCATGTATAATCATGGATATCATAACAATTTATACAAATAAGTCACAAGATCGCATATTAAAAATTCCATGACACATAACAAATTATTCACGAATTAATCACGTAATCAATATTAATTCTAGGTTTTAATAAGGTTAGCAAACAATTTTCAAAACCTTAAAAAAAATTTATGTGTATGTCGACTTAAAAAAAATGGGGTACGCCCCAATTAACAAAAAAAAATCGACCAAACATAATAAAACATAAACCCTAGATCAAACATATCAAACATCATACAATTATATGTTTTATTACGCGTTTATGTAATTAATTACTCATTAAAACCAATGACTCGTGATGCCACTGTTGGAATTATATAACATGACATTCAAATAAATAACCACAAAACATCAAAGTAATCAAGCGGAAGCGTATAGGATTTATTAATGAACAATTAATTAACATAAAAGAATATGCGTACCTTTTCTTGATTCTAGCCGAACAAGAATCAAATCCACAAACTAGCAACGGATGAACCCTAATTTGATTTAGTTAGGATTATGTGAATTACCCCTTACCGTTTTGTAATTCAATCCAAGATAATAACAATAGTGTGTTATTACTATGTTCTTGTACACACGTACTAAACCGAATTAAAGTAATGCTAGTTTTTATCAAACAAATAACTTGGTTTGTGGAAAAGATTTAGATCGACACCTATGATGGTGTTCGACCGGTTTTGGACAAGAAAACACACACAAAACAATTTTAAGGGTTTAGCTAATGAGCACAAGAGATGGAAAAATAAAACCCCTAGCCTTGTTTATATACCCAAACAAACTTGGTGAACAAGTTGGTTTTTCTTTCCTTGTTTTGTCCCTATGGCCGATCGGTTAAGGAGTCCCCCTAAGGGATTCCGGAACCTTCCCAACTTTTGCAATTTAGTCCTTTTCCATAAACAATTAACGACCGTTAGTCCATTACATTAATTATATAACGTCCGTTAGTTATTTCGTTTAATAAATAAATAAATATAACATTTATATTTAATTATTAACTTTAAATTCTCATACGTAAAGTGTGCAATCCCATAGTCTCGAGGTCGATCCTAACTCACGTCTACTAATTTATATCCATAAAACTAACACTAATCTTTTTCCAAGATCACCCTTTAGATCAATATCTGAACACAGCCGCAGGTCTAGTACTTGAAGACAGTGACATCCATCAAGAATCGCCTCCAACCCGGTATTAGATATATTGATGGTTCATACATATTGCAAGATCACCAATATTGGGACAATCAGAAAGTTCAAGTGTTTTTAGTTGTGAGCAATAACTGTTACACAATGCTTGATCACAACGAATGCTAAGTTCTTCCAATTTCAGAAGTTTCTTCAATGCTTTAATTAAGCTTCCAGCCTTAAACTCGGAAGATGTAATTTCGAGATAGATAAGATTAGGTGATCTGTTAAAGTGAACAGAAACGTTTAAAAAACATGTATCAGTTTTATGAATATCCACTAATTATGATGAACCGCAACCATAGTTTTATTTATCATTTTCCAGTGATAATTAAAAGAGCATATTTTATATGCATTCTACCAAACTTAATAGTCCATGTTTGACTATTTGAGACACCGAAAGTGAAATTCGCAACATACTTGAGAGCAGGGACGGATCTATGTAGGAAGTGTGGGGGCCGGTGTCCCTCTGGGCTAGCTGAAAAAGTTGAAATTTAAGTGTAATTTTTTTTTTTATTTTGACTTTTTTTCAAAAGTGCCCCTCACCAAAAACTCAAATTGCCCCCAAAGAATAAAAAAGTCAAACTTGAAGCACATAAGAATAAAAAACACGAGGTATCAATTAAATCAAGAAATCATGTGTGGAATGTTATTCACTTACCCATTTGGTTACGTATGCTTTAATCATACACAAAGAAAACGTAAACTGCTCATTTATATATATACCGGGATTGGCATGGTACATGAGTCATAATCCGACCGCACGCATTGGCTACGTGAAATGGAAGAACCAAAAGGCTTTTGGCCTAAATATACATGAACAATCGAAAGGTAGGATGGAAACGAGTCAAGTCAAGCCTGATTTGTTTATATTTACAGTGCTCGAGCTCGTTTGGAGCCTATACATAATCAAGCGTGTTTGTTTTGGCTTCTTAATCGGTCTTAATTGCTTAGGAAAATGATTGGGAGGCCTAAATTATGTGACTAATTGTGTGCCTAATAGATGTGGCAATAAATTATTGGTTTGTGAAGAAGCGGGTCCCCCTGCTGTCTCCAATAGGATGCTGACACATACAGTTAGGCATATTATTAGGCATACGAGTTAGACATCCTAATCAATGCTCAATTGCTTAATAAATCTAAAAAAGCTCATAGGTCTAACTCTTTTGTTTGTGACCTAATAACAATAATAAATAACATATGTCTTTTGTCTGTTGTCAAAAACTTAAGATACCTATTTCTTAAACGCTACTAAAGCTAATCAAATATTAACAAAACAAAAAAAGAAGGAAAAATATAGATACCCATTGCATATAATATTATATTAACACAATATTCTACACAATAGAGTTCTACATTAAAGCTAATAAAACTTGTGTTTAGCTATAAACTATCTTTGTTTTACATCACCCATCAATGTGGGATATCTAGAAATACAATGTGTATGAGCATTTTCAACAGCTACACCCGATCTTTAGTTTCAAAACTTTTAAACACAAAGCCACAATTTCACATTTCTATCCACTTACACACCTTCAAACGAGTTTTATATTTAAGACAAGACAAAGACTATGTTTTCGGAAAACATTATCATCTAAACCTCTTCGATTGAAGTTCATGCATTCTAAATTATGTTGTGAGTATGATTAGTGTTGACATTGTGGTTGACTTGCATTTTGGAGTTTTGCCGTAGGTTTCAGATTGATAGCAAGTAAAGAAGTACATGCATCTTTTCTTTGTTTGTAACTTTGAGCATATCATAACTAGTAATATATACGTTTTGAGGAAAGATCTCATTTGATTTTGTAGTTTGGCACGTCAATTACTAAGTTCCAAATTGATGTAACTACACAAATGGTGTTGAATTATAACATGTACGTTACGAGTTCGGTAAAAGCCGTATGTACGTATTTAATGCCTCATTGTTTTTACAAGATGCAAACTTAGGGCATCTACTATGGTGAACCTTTATAAAGGTTTATAATAGTGCCTAGTCATCGGAAATCATAAATTCATAAACCTTTTTCTTGTTATAAAACTTTCTTCACTATGGATAAACTACTTAAAGCTTTATAAAACCTCATTAAACACAAAAGCATTAAATTTAGAAGAGGTTCAAGATATTAGACCTTTTCATTCCACATAAGCATGAAACAAATTTTCACTATGGTTAATAAAATGATAGACCTCTTCATTTTTTCTTCGACCTTTTTATAAACCACCATAGTGGATGCTCTTATATATTAAAAGGGGAGGGGGGGGGGGTCAAACTTGAAGCACATAAAAAAAAAAAAAAAAAAAAAAAACGAGTATACGAATTAATTCAAGAAACCATGCGTGAATGGTTTAATGTTATTCAGTTACCCATTTGGTTACGTGTGCTTCTATCATACATTAAGAAAATGTAAACTGCTCGAGCTCGGCTCATGACAAATTTCACAAGTTAAAGCTCGAGTCATTTTGACGACAATCTTAAACGAAATAAAGTTTAACTCGAGCTCAGCTTCTTAAGCATGCAAACTTGTCTCAAACTCGTGTACTTAACTTGCTTTTTTACTAATGAAGCCATAAACTACGCTCGAGCTATGGTCCATACTCACTTGACCTCAAATCATTTCAAGCTTTTATCGAACTGATCACAAGTAGCTTATGAATAACCTAACTCATCTTAGATCTTTACCAAAAAGTTGCGAGTTCATGTCTTATCAAGATGGCTTACTATGTAAGAATGTAATAATTAAGTTTAAGTAGTAATGATGTGAAAAAGATGAGTACTTTTTACTTGGGCGTTCATCAGCTCGGTTTACATTTTTCTAAAATCATATAAAAACCGAAAACCGAATATTTAATTGGGTATTAGTTCGAATTTAAAAATTTTGATTCGGTCTTAGTTTTCGCTTCCTGTTTATATTACCCCTTATTTCTATTAGACGGTATTTGGTATTGTTACCCCATTTGGCCCATGATACTTGTGCGGTAACCCAAGTTAAACAGTTAATGTGAAGCCTCTGACACGAATGCAAACACAAACGCACTTCAGTTCACATCACTTACATACAAAACTCGAAGTTTGGTATCCAAACATATGCTATACAACAGATAGCATGGATTTCTAGATGAGAAACACTTTACATTTTGCTGCAACAATCAATGGTTTACAAACTTTCACTGTAGCAACAAAAAACCTCTAAATATTATATACAGTCCATTAATTTAAAAAAGCTAATTATGGAACAAGCTAGATAGGTATTTGCAGTATCATTTTCGCTATCAGTAAAGGACTTTTGGGTGTGACTTTTACTACTTTGCAGACCTTATAGACAACTAAAAAAAATTTAAATATTATTAATTGTAGTAAGGTGTGGAAAAAAATAACTAGTTAAAATATTATCAATTGTAGTAAGGTGTGGAAAAAAAATTGGGGACTTGCATTATTTATTGCCGCTTTGCTCCCGACAGTAATAAATTTTTACATTTAACACTATCAACGAAGACAAACAAACAACAAATGTGCTAATCACAACTTACATGAAGCATATTCGCTATTGTATATAACCAAGTAAATTGTTGTTTCTTTGACCGATGTGGGACTACAAACTTATTTTTACAAACTAATAACCCATAATTTTGGTTTCTTCGCCAAGCTACATGATACATTTGGCTGGCCTTGTTAACTTTATTTGATTTCTATAGGTAGCGATCTGAGCCAATTTTTCATGTGATGAAACAACACGTACGATGCTAAACGAATCACTTTTTTCAACAACAAACTGCCACTGTCTTACCTTATACAAAACTACTCCTTTCGTCCGAGTGAGGTTGCTTTATCTTCGACGTACTCCTTGTTATGATCCTTACCTTCAAGAACTATATTATACGGAAGTCCGAATTCTTTAACCTTGTTGACCCATATCACAAAGTATTTGAAAGTCACATTCGTATCAGACCAAACTATATCCTTATTAATGTTAGACTCAGATATATCCGATATATAAGAATAGACAAATTTTAGTTGTACTCGTACATGACTACATGCATGGATTAATCAAATGTACATAGCACGTACACACGATCTTAGTGGGTCGATAGTTTTCATGTTGCTGGTTCACAAAGATGCAAAAGTACTAATATAAGTACGACCCATCTCCATCCTACAATGACGCAAAAGTAGAGAACATATATAAACTCAAAACTTAAATAACAAAAATTTAAAACCTTGGAATAAGAAAACATTTGACTACACATTTTGTGTTTATAAAAAACGTGACCTTATTATGACAACTAAAAAGTATATAACAATGATGGGCTGATGGTTGTGTTGTTTTTAGGGTCGTCCCATGAATCGGCGAAATTTTTGAAGGATCTTTACGAAATTATATAATGAGACCTTTGGTTAAGGAATATTATATATAAAGTGTCACAGTTTATAAGATATAATGCAATTAGTTATCTAAACGTTCTAACGTATTACTCATTTAATATATTTTCTCATCTTAATATTTTTTTCTTCATGAAAAATATGTTTACACATGCATATAATTATAAGATATAATGCAATTAGTTATCTAAACATTCTAACGTATAACTCATTTAAGATATTTTTCCATCTTAATACTTTTTTCTTCATGAGAAATATGTCTACATATGCATATAATTAACGGGACAAATTTTGGGGCCCTAAAAATTCGAGGCCCCAGAGCGGTCGCTCACCTTGCACACCTTCAAAGACGGCACTGGTTGTTTTATACGAGTATAAGTATTCTTACTATTTACCAGTAGATATCAATATTTTTTTATTTGTTTAATCATTTATCTTTTTAGCATAATAGTATTGTATTTAATGAAGAGTTGTTAAAATTAGTAAAAAAAAGGATAGGTATACACATTGCTACTTATCACCATCAAGATGATGTTTATCTGTAAGTTAAGGGTTGGCATTACCCTACCAAATTATATTTATTGCATGATTTTATGTTTTCCAGATGTTAATATTGCGCGCAGGTCTAACAGTCGAGGCAATCGGCACTTAATCCAACAGGTTAGCTCATAAGACTATTAACAACCCTTCTTTTGTGATTGATTGATGAAGAATTCAGTTACAACTCCTAATTGGTCCATGGTATGCAAATTGTTATCATATCATTAGTGATAATGATTAGCAATTAAGTTGTGGCCATGCGGGGTAGTTAATTTTGGCATATTTTCGGCTACACAAGTTTTGTTATAAACTAATGCAACTGAAAACCAAAATTTACTTATGGTATTAAAATAAGATAAAATTTAGCAAGAGTAGCCATAAAGAAAAATAGCAAAGAAGATAAAATTTGAAATCAAGTATTATAAATAGTACTATTTAGTTACAACACGCATAAAGAAAAATAGCATAAGTAGCAAGGGATAATATAATAGATGTTTTGAAGAGTTTAAAAGATTATGTAATCAATTTGCAGGCTAGCTTCAACTTCGCATTCACCTTTGCTGAAGCTATGTTAGCTTATGTACATCAAAGAAATAATTAAAGTAATTAGCTCCATTTATTGAATTAGCTCCATTTATAAGGTACTCCTTCGTATGTTGGTCAGCCGGTGCGTTCAATGTTGCAAGAATAAGTTCCACAAGACAAGCAAGCGGGGTCTGAAGGTTGTCGTTTGTGATCAGGAAGGTAATCTCTCCAAAACAACAACAAATGTCGTGTATAAAGAAGTACTTGAAGGTCTTTGAACAAGGTTCATGTTATATCATGTATGTATCATTGGTGTAATCACGTTATATTATACCATGGTTAATTATTTTTAATGTTACAAAGTTTGCTAGCAACTCAATTGATCATTGAAATAACACATCATTTTATGTTCGAGTCAATCTATTTTAGATTGGCAACGCGATGGTTGTAAATCGATTGTGACTCAAACATATTTTAAATTTAACAAATTTACGTTATTACTTTTATTATCATCTCATTTATCTATTTCTTTAAAAACTAACCCGGTGTCAACGGGTCTCTAAGCTAGTTATAAGATATAATGCAATTAGTTATCTAAACGTTTTAACGTATTACTCATTTAAGATATTTTTCCATCTTAATATTTTTTTCTTCATGAAAAATATGTCTACATATGCATATAATTAACTAACAAATTTTGGGGCTCTAAAAATTCGAGGCCCCTGAGTGGTCGCTCACCTTGCACACCCTCAAAGACGGCCCTGGTTGTTTTATACGAGTATAAGTATGGAATAAATGTGAGTTGAAACACTTGATTACAAGCCTCATGTCAAACAGATGAAAATGGGCAGTCAAGTAAAAAAAACCCCTAAAGAATATATACCACCTCATCTTTATTTACAAGATGCAACCTTAATGACAAAAAAAAGTCAAACTTGAAGCACATAAGAATAAAAAATACGAGTGTATCAATTAACTCAAGAAACCATGCGACGAATGTTATTCACTTACCCAATTGGTTATGTATGCTTCTATCATACACAAAGAAAACGTAAACTGCTCGTTTATACATATGTCAGGATTGGCATGGTACATGAGTCATAATCCAACCGCATTCATTGGCTATGTGAAATGCAAGAACCAAAAGGCTTTTGGCCTAACTATGCATAAGCAATCGAAAGGTAGGATGGAAACGAGTTGAGTTAAGCCTGTTTCGTTTATATATACAATGCTCGAGCTTGTTTAGAGCCTTTTTAGCTCGAGCGTGTTTGTGTTAGCTTCTTTCTCGATCTTTTAAGTGTTTAATAAATTTGGAAAAGCTCATAGGTCTAACTATTTTATTTGTGACCTAGTAATAATAATAATAATAATAATAATAATAATAATAATAATAAAAAAAAAAAAAAAAAAAAAAAAAAAAAAGCCCGGTAGACACAAACCACATGCATTTACTCTATGAATGTTAACTTTAATTTATACCATATATCTTTTGTCTGTTGTCAAAAACTTAAGTTACTTATTTCTTAAAAGCTACTAAAACTAATCAAATATTAACAAAAGTAGAAGATACACATTGCATATAATATTATATTAATACAACATTTTAAACAATATGAACATTTTACTTTACTAAAGAAACGTGTGTGTAGTTATAAACTATCTTTGTTTTACATCACCATCAATGTGGGATATACAAAAATACAATGTGTAAGAGCATTTTCAACAGCTATACCTGATATTTTTGTTTCAAAACTTTTAAACACAAAGCCACAAGTTCACATTTCTATCTACTGACACACCTTCAAACGAGTTTTATATATAAGACAAGGCAAAGACTATGTTTTCGGAAAACATTATCACTTAAACCTCTTTGATCGTAGTTCATGCATTCTAGATTTGTCAACATTGTAAGTAATAAGAACACAATGCTCTCACTAGATTTGACAACTTAACATTGTAAGTGTTTCATCCAGTGAAAGAAAATAGTGTGCTATTAACATTCTACACCTTTGAGAAAGTCTATACATAACAATTACTTATATATTTATGTATTCTACTATATAGATGATGGATTATCCATCAATGCTATTAACTTAAAATATTTGGCATGCAATTTCTTTCTTAATAGGTTTACCATTCCAACAATTGTATGTAGTACCTTTAAATGATCAAAGCACAACAACTAGATAAATTATGCTAGTTTTTCTTTTACTAATTTTGCGGTAAATTAGTCTAGCTTCTAATTTTGTAACTCAAAAAATATGCAATTTCATAACTATTAAAATTTGCTTATGAGTTATGTATTTAGAATTTAGAGAATTCTTGTTTTCCTATTATACATTTCTCATTCATGAAAAGGAATAGGATTGAATCTCACTCTTTCTTATGAAAAGATGACTAGGTTTATTCTTGTAGTAAAGTTGACTCTACCAAAACCTTTATAGGTGTAGATCAATTTATAAATATACAAAATTGGAATGGTTAAAAGATAGACATATTCTGTTGGCATGAAGTCATGCTTATATACGTAAATAAAAATGCAATGGACACATGATTTGACCCTTTTGAAACCATGCTAATCTGAATCCGTCTCGACTTATATATGGCTCGAATATATGCATGTTTCTTTATATAATATCGAGATTTAATGAGTAAAAACATACGTACACGTTTGGTTTAGCTTGTGTCGAATAGAAAATAGATAAGGGTCTCGATTTGGTTTTGTAATGGGTCGAATGGAATTAACTTGAGTGGAGGGTGTCTCGATCTAGGTTAATATTTTATGTGTGTCATATAAACTTGGGTAGGTTTAGAGTTTCGCATGGTTTAAAAACGATTTAAATAAGGAGTTAAAGTTTAGTTTTGTAGATTATAAAACATGAAGGGTAACTCGTTAATATGATAAATAAATGGTCTAAATGTGTAAAATGAGTAAACTTGCTATATTTACGCTTATGACCCTCTACTTTGTAATATTGACAGTTTTGACCTTAAATTTGTATAACTTGTCATAAATGACCCTTAAACTATGAATAAAATTATTTTTATTATTTTAACCTAATTATATAATATATAATTTCACGGCAAAAACGTTGTCGTTTCACCTCATACTTTTCCCGCCTTTATTACCCGACTTAGTTTGTTATACGTGGCCCATCAATTATGGCCCACTGTCCCTTTGGGTTTAGTAACTGGGTTTAGACCTTTAGTAACTTACACGTATATATCCTGTACATTAGCCCAGGGCTCCATTGTGCAAACCTCAAATAAGAGATATGTTGCTCCAACTCTCATACTAAATACATCTTTATACTCTAGCTTATACATTTACTCGATATTCAGTTTAATGCCCAACATATTGTTGTTCACTATGTAGACAATTGTAACTTCTTAAACAAGTGATACGAGGATGAATTTCATCTAGGTATTGCTATTGCGTATTATAGTATTTGGTATCTTGATAGCGCCACAACTACAATTGTAATTTTGACACTGAAAAAAAATGCGTTGCAATGATCGACGACGTGAGACGACGCGCTGTCGCCCACCTCGTTTGACTTAAATTATATCATTAATGACTAAACCTGCTAATCATGGAACCTGCTTAAAATAGAAAGTTGCCTAAATGGGAAGTTACTTAAAATGGCTACACTACTTAAAGTGGAAACTTACTAAATAAGGAAAGTTACTATATTTGGAAACTTATTGAAAATGAAAAGACTTATAAAACCTAAAGGACTTAATCTGA
The DNA here is from genome assembly GCA_019973895.1 of Chrysanthemum seticuspe. Lineage (NCBI taxonomy): Eukaryota > Viridiplantae > Streptophyta > Magnoliopsida > Asterales > Asteraceae > Chrysanthemum > Chrysanthemum seticuspe. The sequence continues at coordinate 3,005,610 of BPTQ01000008.1, read as the reverse complement.
AATAAAATACTTAAACTTCGTCTGATAAATGTACGTCCTTTCACTTCTGTAGATCCCTCAAGGAAGGAGTGATCTTTCGTTGTCTTTTGTTTCCATCTGATGCGTTTACTTTGCTGCGTAATAAGGTACAGATATTATATCCCTTTTCATTAGGGGTTTCTCATGAAATCTTGACATTTTTGAATCTTCTGACATTGAACCTTTGCTTTCATGTTGATCCCTTGGAGATTGAACCACTGTTATTAACTCCTCTGTTATTGAATCTCTGTTACTGAACCATTGCTATTGAACCTCTGTTGTTGAACCAATGTTAATGAACCTTTGATACTGAACTACTGATATTGAACCTTTGATTATGATGACTTATATATTGCTACACTTTGGACCTTTTGTATTGACCTGTCTGTTTGATACCCGAGCCATTAACTAGGCATGGGGGTTCCATGTCCGTGTCATTGATGTACCAATGGCATGACTCTAGTGTGGTTGAGTGATGCTCCACACCGTCCCTATACTGTACTGATTATGCGCGCATCACTGTTATTGTTATGGCCACTAATATTTCTGCAAGGGCGTATGGATGCATCCTAGATTTGTACTGTACTGTTACTGTTATATATACTGTATTGGTGATGTGGTGAGTGTGTGCATTACACCTCCTCACATACTGGGATCTGATCACTCCACTGGCTACTTGAGGTCTCCCCTCCTACTAGACTAGTATTCCGAGGTCACCCCTCCGAATACAATGGTTATTACTGGATACTGACTGTTATTGCTACAGTATTGCACTGTTGATATTACTGTATTGAACTGTTGGCTCGTGGTGGATTACTGACCCTTTCCCTTTCCTTTACCCTACTCTATATACTGTTACACTTCATATATATTGCCTATTGTTTCTTAGAGCACAAGGTGAGGGAAGAACCTTTAACACGTTATTGGTACGCCACCTCATCACCTCCATAATAACACACCAATAACCAAAACACCCTCCCTCATAACACACTACCAACATATTATTGGGTCCCACAAAATACCCCACTAAAAATATCCCCTCACTCACAATAAAAAAAACAAAAAACAAAAAAAACACACAATTATACCTTTGGCGTGAGCCATTCAATTGGCTGAAATTCATTTGGCATCTTATTGGCGTGTTGGCTGGTACAATATTGGCATGCCATTGGTTCTTTTGAGCTGCATTTGGCGTGTTTCTTGAAGCCCTTACCGTCTGCTCTTATCCTGACTTCAGTTCTTTATCATTGCTATTGTACTGTTATATCTGTTCACTGGGCTTTTTAAGCTCAGCCGCATTTCTTTTCCTGCGGCATGTACATAAGCTAGGAGCTGAGGATTGTTTGGGTTGAGAGATGAGCTGATATAGAGACCATGCCTAGTCATCTTAGATTTCGATTGATTTGTTTCGATATTATTAGACTTGGTTATCATATTTCTATTTTGGAGTTTTCCTTCGTTGAAGTTATGTAATATTAAGTCATGTTGACTTGTATTTCCTTGATTTATTTAATTGAGACTTCCGCTATCGATTTATGTTCATTATGTATGCTTTGATATGGCACCATACTGTGATATTTATACCCTTATCGGATTGGGGTGTTACACATAAACTCAAACTTAAATCACACAAAATTAAAACCTTCGAATAAGAAAACATTTGAATACACATTTTTTGTTGTTAAAATAACGTGACTTTATTTTGATAACTACAAAGTATATAACAATGATGGTTGTGTTATTTTATATACGAGTTGAAAGTTGAAACACATGTCTTGATAAAGATGGACAACGAGTACAAGCCTTATGTCAAACTGTAATAATGCGACTTTATGTACAAAGTGTGAACGAAAAAATTAGCTGCAGAGTTGGTGCATGGTCCACGTACACTTCTATCGTATTTGCACATAATATGTTTGAAAAGAAAAACGCAAAACGCTGCACATTTATAAGGAGTATGGTACATGAGTTGTATCCGTTACGTGAAGCGTGTTTGTGTTGGCTTCATTATCGGTTTTAAGTGCTTAATTAAATTCGAAAAGCTCATAGGTCTAACATTTTTTTCTTCTTAATAATAAATAAACAAAATGGACGGTAAACTCTAACCACATAAATTTTTCATAAATAATGTTGTTTTTCTCTAAACCTTGTATTATTTACTGGCATTTAAGATACTTATTTCTATAAAGCTAATTAAAAAATTAAAAAAAGATGTATTATAAGCTATATTTAAGATACTTATTAATGAAAAGTTAATTAAAAATTAAAAAAGAAGATACACGTTGCATACTATGTTAACACAATATTTATACATCATACATTTAGCACCTTCTTGGCAAACAAAACATGTGTGTAGTTATAAACTATCTTTGTTTTACATCACCCACCAATGATGGACATCTAGAAATACAAAACTTTAGGGCCGTTTAGTTGGTAAAAAAATTTCCTGTTTTTCCGTTTCTAAATTTCTGAAGAAGGGAATAGTTTTTCTCCTCTAGAGAAGAGTTGAGAAATTTGAAAATCCGTTTAGTTGGAGTTATATTTTGGAAATGAAAAAAGTTTAGGGTGAAAGAAAATGGTGTTATTATTTTGGAAATGAAAAAAATGAGAAGGATGTAATGGTATTTTTATTTTTTTTATTAAAAATTGGAAAATGAGAATTTCATATTTTTGAAAAAAAGTGCGACTAAACGGATTTTCAGTTTTTCCCTTTTCATACGAAAAATTTTCTGTAAAAATGGAGTATTTCTCTCCAACTAAACAGCCCCTTACATTTTCAACAATTATACCTGGTCCTTATTTACAAAACTTTACAGATAGCATGAATATTTAAATTATAAACATTTTACATTCTGTTGCAACAATCAATGGTTTACAAAATTTCATTGTAGCAACAGAAAACCTCTAAAGATTATATACAGGCCATTAATTTACAAAAGATAATTATCGAACAAGCTAGATAGGTATTTGCAGTATCATTTTCGTTATCAGTGAAAGACATTTGCGTGTAACTTTTACTACTTTGCTAACCCTATAGACAGTTGAAGCTGCCTAGACTGGCATTACAACTCAAAACAGATTCAAATTGCACTTTTTTAGTTTAAGTATCATTAATTTTAATAAGGTGTGAAAAAAATAATTAGGGTTAAATATTATTAATTGTAGTAAGGTGTGGAAAAAAATTGAGAACTTGCACTATTTATTGTTTGGTTGCCGGCGATAATGGTAATAAATTTTTACATTTCACACCATTAACGAAGACATACCAACAACAAATGTGCTATTCACAACATAAATGAAGCATATTCACTGTTATATATAACCAAGTAAATTTTGCTTCTTTGACTGATGTGGTAATGCAAACTTATTTTTACAAATAAATGACTCATGAATTTTTGTTTCTTCGCAAGCTACATGATACAATTGGATAGCCTTTTTAACTCTTCGTACAACATCTCTTCTAGGCGGTTTTGATTTGCAATATGACCGATGTGGATATTTTCATATAAACCCCGATCAGCCTACAAAGGAGTTTGTTACTATTGCAAAAATCATCATTATTCCATGATTTTACTTTACTAGCTTAACCAAGTCAATATAGTAATGGGAATGAAACCAAAACTCGGTTCAAAATTAACAAACATTTCGTTAAATCCTTCGATTTTAATAAAGATGAAATGAAAGAACTAAGGTACACAACTATAAACAAAGCAGAAGCTTCGTTTTTCAAAGATTTTTATTCCTTTCATATGTGAATAAGAACAAACAGCCCCTAAGATTAAACAAAATCATGAGATTAGTTACCGAATTACATGAGATTGCATACGTACATGGCAGAAAGTGGATACCTACAAACAGGCTCAGTGTGTAATACACGTTCAGTCTGTTCTAATCTTTTTCCAAGGTCACCCTTTAGATCAATATCTGAGCACAGCCGCAGGTCTAGTACTTGAAGACAATGACATCCATCAAGAATCGCCTCCAACCCGGTATTAGATATATTGACGGTTCATACATATTGCAAGATCACCAATGTTGGGACAATCAGAAAGTTCAAGTGTTTTTAGTTGTGAGCAATAACTGTTACACAATGCTTGATCACAACGAATGCTAAGTTCTTCCAATTTCGGAAGTTTCTTCAATGCTTTAATTAAGCTTCCAGCCTTAAACTCGGGATATGCAATTTCGAGATAGATAAGATTAGGTGATCTGTTAAAGTGAACAGAAACGTTTAAAAAACATGTATCAGTTTTATGAATATCCACTAATTATGATGAAAAGAGCATATTGTATATGCATTCTACCAAACTTAATAGTCCATGTTTGACTATTTGAGAGACCGAAAGTGAAATTCGCAACATACTTGAGGGCAGAGACGGATCTATGTAGGAAGTGTGGGGGGCGGTGCCCCTCATGGCTAACCGAAAAAGTTGAGATTTTAGCGTATTTTTGTTTTATTTTTAATTTTGATCTTTTCTCGAAAATGCCCCTCACCAAAAACTCAAATTGCCCGCAAAGAATAAAAAGTCAAACTTGAAGCACAAAAGAATAAAAATTACTAGGTATCAATTAACTCAAGAAACCATGCGTGGAATGTTATTCACTTGGTTACGTATGCTTCAATCATACATGAAAAAAAAAAAAGAAAAAAAAAAAAAAAAAAAAAAAAAAAAAAAAAAACCATAAACTGCTCAGTTATACTATACCGCGATTGGCATGGTACATGAGTCATAATCCAACTGCGCGCATTGGCTATGTGAAATGCAAGAACCAAAAGGCTTTTGGCCTAACTATATACATGAGCAATCGAAAGGTATGATGGAAACGAGTCAAGTCAAGCCTGATTTGTTTATATTTACAGTGCTCGAGCTCGTTTGGAGCCTATACATAATCAAGCGTGTTTGTTTTGGCTTCTTAATCGGTCTTAATTGCTTAATAAATCTAAAAAAGCTCATAGGTCTAACTCTTTTGTTTGTGACCTAATAACAATAATAAATAACATATGTCTTTTGTCTGTTGTCAAAAACTTAAGATACCTATTTCTTAAAAGCTAATCAAATATTGTAAAAAAAAAGAAAAAAAAAGAAAAAAAAAAAAAAAAAAACGATACACATTGCATATAATATTATATTAACACAATATTATATACCATTATACAATGCAAACAAAGAATGCAAATTTAGTGTTGTTTGGAAAGAAGACGCCTCACTGGAAGCTTTTAGAAATGAATCCACTGTCGCAGCTGTATGATCACCACATATCACATTCCTAATTTTGGTCACCAAACAAAGTAACAATAACCTTGTGGTAAGTGGGCCAAGTGATTAGTATGGTACATGAGTTGTAAATCGACCGTATATATATTGTTGCTATGTGAAGCGTGATTGCATTAGCTTCCTTATCGATCTTAAGTGCTTAATTAAATTTGAAAAGGCTCATAGGTCTAACCTTTTTGTTGTGACAAAATAATAATAAGTTAGACGGTAGACTCAAACAAGATAATTGTTTTATAAATAATGTTGCTTTTTCTCTAACCGTTGTATTATTTATGGGTTACATATGCAATATTTACTATTTACATGCATAAAAACCATTGTACTATGTGCATAAAAAACTTGTACAAATGATATATATGCAATTATTCACTTTGGGAGGGATATATATGCATTTTTGCCTATTTACTATATACATTATGTATATTAACTTCAATTTAGACTGTATATCGTTTGTGTACTATCAAAAAGTTAAAATACTTATTTTTAAAAAGCTACTAAAGGTGATTAAGATTTAAAATTAACAAAAAATAATAATAATAAAAAATTATGTACAATTGCATACTATATTATATTAACACAACATTTATGCGACTGTTTATAATTTTATGCTGGTAAGATGTGTTTGTACTTATAAACAATCTTTGTTTTGCATCCCCCACCAATGTGGGACATCTAGAAATACAATGTGCAAGACCATTTCAACAATTATACCCGATTCTTATTTTAAAAACTTTTACATACGAAGCCACAAGTTCACATATTTATTGACTTACCACCTCCAAACGAGTTTTATATACAAGGCAAAGACTATGTTTTCGACAAACATTACTATCTAGACTTCTTCGGTTTAAGCTCATGCATTCTAAATTGTATGCTTACATTGCAGTTGAATTGTATTATGGAGTTTTGTCTTAAGTTTCGAATTAAGGGTCATTTGCATATATATCCTTCCAAATATGTAAAATTGCATATATATCCTTGGCATGCATAAAAATCATTGTAGTATGTGCATCAAAAACTTGTACCAAGGATATATATGCAATTATTCACCTTTGAAGGGATATATATGCAATTCCCTCTCGAATTAATGGCAAGTAATGAAGTACATGCATCTTTTCTTCGTTCGTAACTTTAAGCATATCATAAATTAATAATCTATACGTTTTGACGAAAGATCTCATTTGATTGTGTATTAGACGCGTGAATTACTAACTTCCAAATTGATGTAACTACACAAATGGTGTTGAATTACTAGCTTTTAGTGATGGTTCCATTAGTGTCTCTTTTTCTTTCAGTGGGAGAAGACCAAAATGCCTTTAGTGACGGTTTTTATGCTTTTTCTGACACTTATTATCAGTCACTAAATGGCATTTATCTTGTAGTGACGTTACGAGTTCGGTAAAAGCAGTATGTACATATTTCACACCTCATAGTTTTTACAAGATGCAAACTTAAAGATTAAAAAAAAAGTCAAACTTGAAGCACATTAATAAAAAAGTCAAAAGCGAGTGTACGAATTAACTCAAGAAACCATGCGTGGAATGTTTATAATGTTATTCACTTACCCATTTGGTTACATATGCTTCTATCATGCATAAAGAAAATGTAAATTGCTCGAGCTCGACTCATGACAAATTTCACAAGTTAAAACTCGAGTCATTTTGACGACAAGCTTAAACGAAATAAAGTTTAACTCGAGCTCAGCTTCTTAAGCATGCACACTTGTCTCAAACTCGTGTACTTAACTTGCTTTTTTACTAATTGAGCCATAAACTACGCTCAAGCTCTCGTCCATACTCACTTAACCTCAAATCATTTCAAGCTTGTAATGAATTGATCACAAGTAGATTATGAATAACCTAACTCATCTTAGATCTGTACCAAAAAGTTGCGAGTTCATGTCTTATCAAGATGGCTTACTATGTAAGAATGTAATAATTAAGTTTAAGTAGTAATGATGTGAAAAAGATGAGTACTGTTTACTAGAGCGTTCATCGGTTCGGTTTACATTTTGCTAAAATCATATAAAAACCGAAAACCGAATATTTAATTTGGTTTAGTTCGATTTTGATAAATTTGGTTCGATTTTAGTTTTCGCTTCCTGTTGATATTACCCTTATTTTTATTAGACGGTATTTGGTATTGTTACCCCATTTGGCCCATGATACTTGTGCGGTAACCTAAGTAAAACAGTTAATGTGAAGCCTCTGACACGAATGCAAACACAAACGCACTTCAGTTCACATCACTTACATACAAAACTCGAAGTTTGGTATCCAAAACATATGCTATATAACAGATAGCATGAATATCTAGATTAGAAACACTTTACATTTTGTTGCAACAATCAATGGTTTACAAAATTTCATTGTAGCAACAAAAAACCTCTAAATATTATATACAGTCCATTAATTTATAAAAGATAATTATGGAACAAGCTAGATAGGTATTTGCAGTATCATTTTCGCTATCAGTGAAGGACTTTTGGGTGTGACTTTTACTACTTTGTTGACCTTATAGACAGCTGAAGCTGCCTAGATTGGCGTTACAACTCAAAACAGATTCAGACTACACTTTTTTAGTTTAAGTATCATTAATTTTAATAAGGTGTGAAAAAAATAATTAGTTTAAATATTATTAATTGTAGTAAGGTGTGTGAAAAAATTGGGAACTTGCGTTATTTATTGCCGGGCTGCCTTCGATAGTAATAGATTTTTACATTTAACACCATCAACGAAGACACACCAACAACAAATGTGCTAATCACAACTTTTATGAAGCATATTCACTATTTTATATAAACAAGTAAATTGCTGTTTCTTTGACCAATGTGGGACTACAAACTTATTTTAACAAACAAATAACCCATAATTTTGGTTTCTTCGCCAAGCTACATGATACATCTGGCTGGCCTTGTTAACTCTATTTGATTTCTATAGGTAGCGATCTGATCCAAATTTTCATGTGATGAAACAACACGTGCAATGCTAAACAAATCACCTTTTTTAGCAACAAACATCCACTCTCTTACACTTATACAAAACTAGTCCTATCATGCGAGTGAGGTTGCTTTAACTTCCATGTACTCCTTGCTATCATCCTTACGTTCAACAACTATATCATACGGCAGTCCGGATTCTTTAACCTCGTTGACCCATATCACAATTATTTGAAAGTCACATTCGTGTCAGACGGAACTATATCCTTTATAATGTCACACTCAGATATATCTGATATATAAAAGTAGATAAATTTTTGTCGTACTCGTACATGACTACATACATGGATTAATCGAATTTACATAGCACATACACACGATCTTATTATAAATCGATAGTTTTCATGTTGTTGGTTCACAAAGATGCAAAAGTACTAATATAAGTACGACCCCATCTCTATCCCACAAGGATGAAAAAGTAGAGAACATATATAAACTCAAAACTTAAATCACAAAAATTTAAAACCTTGAAATAAGAAAACATTTGACTACACATTTTGTGATTACAAGCCTCATGTCAAACAGATGAAAATGGGCAGTTTTTTTATGCAAGTCAAAAAAACCCTAAAGCATATATACCACCTCATCTTTATCTACAAGATGCAACCTTAGAGACAAAAAAAAAAGTCAAACTTGAAGCACATAAGAATAAAAAAATCCGAGTGTATCAATTAACTCAAGAAACCATGCGTGGAATGTTATTCACTTACACAAAGAAAACGTAAACTGCTCGTTTATACATATACTGGGATTGGCATGGTACATGAGTCATAATCCGACTGCATGCCTTGGCTATGTGAAATGTAAGAACCAAAAGGCTTTTGGCCTAACTATACATGAGCAATCGAAAGGTAGGATGGAAACGAGTCGAGTCAAGCCTGATTCGTTTATATTTACAATGCTCGAGCTCGTTTGGAGCCTATACGAAATCAAGCGTGTTTGTTTTGGCTTTTAAATCGGTCTTAATTGCTTAATAAATTTAGAAAAGCTCATAAGTCTAACTCTTTTGTTTGTGAAATAATAATAATAATAATAATAATAATAAACCATATATCTTTTGTCTGTTGTCAAAAACTTAAGATACCTATTTCTTAAAAGCTACTAAAGCTAATCAAATATTAACAAAAAAAACAAAAAAAAAAAAAAAAAAAAAAAAAAAAATGAAAAAAATAGATACCCATTGCATATAATATTACATTAACATAATATTTTACACAATAAGGTTCTATGTTAAAACTAATGAAACTTATGTTTAGCTATAAACTATCTTTGTTTTGCATCATCCATCAATGTGGGAATTCTAGAAATACAATGTGTAAGAGTATTTCAACGATTTTACCCAATCTTTAGTTTCAAAACTTCTGCACACAAAGCCACAAGTTCACATTTCTATCCACTCGCACACCTTCAAACGAGTTTTATATATAAGACAAGGCAAAGACTATGTTTTCAGAAAACATTATTATCAAAACCTCTTCGGTTGAAATTCATGCATTCTAAATTATGTTGTGAGTATGATTAGTGCTGTTGTATTTGACTTGCATTTTGGAGTTTTGTCGAAGTTTCAGAATAATTGCAAGTAATGAAGTACATGCATCTTTTCTTCGTTTGTAACTTTGAGCATATCATAACTAATAATATATACGTTTTGAAGAAAGATCTCATTTGATTTTGTAGTTTGACATGCTAATTACTAACTTCCAAATTGATGTAACTACACAAATGGTGTTGAATTGTAACATGCACGTTACGAGTTCGGTAAAAGCCGTATGTACATATAACATATTTTAATACATCATAGTTTTTACAAGATGCAAACTTAAAGATGGAAAATAAAAAAAGTCAAGCTTAAAGCACATTAAAAAAAATAAAATAAAAATAAAAAATAATAAAAATCCGAGTGTTCGAATTAACTTAAGAAACCATGCGTGGAATGTTTAATGTTATTCACTTACCCATTTGGTTACGTATGCTTCTATCACACATTAAGAAAATGTAAACTGCTCAAACTCGGCTCATGACAAATTTCACAAGTTAAAGCTCGAGGCATTTTGACGACAAACTTAAACGAAATAAAGTTTAACTCTATACGCAAACACAAATATTTCAACACAAATATCTAAGTATTCGATCACGTTTTAAGTTTAACTCGTCATATAGGTTTATTTTGACATCCATCATGCGCACAAATGCACATTATATCACTTCAAAACATGATATAAAAGTCAGTTCGTATAAATGTTTCTAGTAATATAAATGCATGTACCCATATCTTTCATGGATTATTAGTTAAAGTTATCAATTATTTAATTAAAAAAATGAAAGTAACCAGCTTAAGGATGTGTTTAAATTCCTTTTATTTCTTCTTTCAATCTTTTATCCCACATCGCATAAATAAAGAAAATGATTTTATATAAATACAATCGTACATATAAGCAATATGTTATTAGAATAATGTTATGTTTTCAAATATATCATCTTGTCCGCTGAAACAAAAAAGTTTAGCAGGTTGCGATGGCGTATTTGAAAACTTACATGAATTCTTAACTTTTTGTTTTGTTTAATTTAACAAAGATGCATATTTTGATGGAAGCCATTTTCACTTTTGTTAAAAAAAATTGTCATTTTGACAGGACGGATAAAGTTTTTGTTGTTGCTTGCATATTATTCGCTAAGATGAATATTCACGCAAAACGATAATGTATATTGGCAAATAATTATTTTTGCGAAAAAAAATTAATGGGTTAAAAACAAAAAAATGATAAAAATTTAAGAATTATTAATTTAGTTTTAAATGATGTTATCATTTTTAATCAACGATTTAATAGTCTAATTAAGTTACTTAATTTTAAACATTTTAAGTTTAATAAATACATAATATAACTAGCAGAGAAAATATATGTGATTTGACAACCATCAGATTCTCTCAACCTAAATACACGGTTATGCAATATATCCCAAAACTTGATTAAATGTATCACATATATGACTTATATTAATTTAAACTACAGATATCAACAAAGTTAGTAGCATTAATTAACAAGATTTTAAAACAAAATCATATAAGCAATATAGCTACTTGTTATAATATTCTCTCAAAGTATGCCTCAGCCTCATCGTACATAACTGTGGCTCTGCCCAGTGCTAGGTGAAATGGGTCAGGTTGACCCGTAACATTTTAAAAGCTTTTTAAACTGATGTATTAAATATGATTAAAAAACTTTACCCACTAAAACCAATATAGATCAAGCATAACCCAATTCAACCAATTCATAAGGTACGATCAAACCAACTCACGCGGTTGTTGAAGAAGTTAATCCATTTTTGGCAAGACCTACCAAAGTGAATGGTATTATTCACGGAATGAATATAAGATTCACGGTCAAGAAAAGAAGATACCTTAGCTCTCAATGTTTCCGGGGTTGGCAAAGTTTCTCGTCGCAATTGTTCCAGTTGGGAAGCTGTTGGAAAATTTAGTGCACTTGTGAGATTAGTTCACACCTTGTAATGGGTTAGGAGGTACGGAGTGTACACCCATAAGGTCCATGAACATCCTGACTCTAATAGTGGTTTGTATTCGTAGTGCTAGTAGAAAGTACTGCCGGTGAAAAGTACTGCTTGTGGTTTCCACTGATAAGCAGTGTTTCCACTGAAGCAGTGTTTCCACTGATAGTGCTATGAAAGTACTGATGAAAGTACTGCTTGTAACGGGCTTTGACCTATTCAAATGGCAGTTACAACTGCATAATGACCACGTTTAATTGGTCATGTAACCACTAACGGCTATAATGGGGATAATTATGAGGAGATTAATGGGCCGATTAATTCTCATAATTTCATTTGACTAGCTCAGAGTAACCTCCTATAAACAGGAGATCTGATTATGCATGAAGGACACACTGAAAACGATAAACACTTATAAGCGCAAGGGTTATTGATTTGTACCTAATTCAATAACATACATTTGGTCTTATCCCAAGTAGATATTCGTGTAACCCAGGCATTAGGGTCGAATAGTTTACTTTGGAAAGTGATCACACGATTCCAACTGATATCCGGTAACCACCTAGTGATATTTGTTTCTCCTGACGTTGATTATCTTATCCTGTTCTGGGAGATAAACACCAACAATCAAAGTAAACTATTTGTGATAATCAATGGTTGCTGCTGCAATGAAACACATGGCTTCAAACTTTGTCAAGCTTGACAAGTTTGAAGGGGTTGACTTTAGGAGATGGCAGAAGAAGATGCACTTTTTGCTGTCAAGCATGAGTGTAGTGTATGTGCTAACCACACCTATTCCTGATGATGGGGATGATGCTACAGTGAAGCAGATCAGGAGGAGGAGCAAATGGGAGAATGATGACTACATTTGTAGAGGTCTAATCCTCAATGGTATGTCTGATTCTCTGTTTGATATTTATCAGAACTTTGAATCTTCCAAACAACTATGGGACTCCTTGGATGCCAAATATATGGCTGAGGATGCATCAAGTAAGAAGTTCCTTGTAAGTAATTTCACAAATTACAAAATGACTGATTCAAGACCAGTTATGGAACAATACAATGAACTTCTTGGTATACTTGGAAGGTTTACACAACGATGAGGCTATTCAAGTCTCTTGTGTCATTGATAAACTTCCCCCTTCTTGGAAAGATTTCAAGCATACCTTGAAACATAAGAAGGAGGAATTAACTCTGGTTGAGGAATCTCTCAAGGAATCTCTCAAGGTGCAGGATAATGACAAGCCAAAGAGTAGCAATGCTACTGGTGCATCTGTTGTCAATATGGTGGAGCATAACAACTCCACCAGGTACAATGACAACAAAGGCAAACACAAATATCATGACAACACAAGGGCAGATCCTAACAAGAAGGCAACATCTACTTGTTGGAAATGTGGCAAAACTGGTCACATTAAAAGGGATTGCAAGGGTGTTAAAATTGGTGGTAAAGCCAATGGATCATGCACTAATGGTTCAGGGAGTGGTGGTTCAACCAACTCACTGAAAGGACGATGATGTTGCGTGGTGGGTTGACTCTGGTGCAACAGTTCATGTGTGCAAAGATAGAAGCTGGTTCAAGACTTATGAGTCATTGAATGATGGTTCTATTCTTCACATGGGAAATGAGTCAACAGCCTTGGTGCATGGTCATGATTGTGTAGATCTTAGATTTAGTTCTGGAAAGATTGTAATTTTGTTTAATGTTATTCATGTTCCTGATATAAGGAAGAACTTGGTTTCAAGTAGTATTTTGAATAATCATGGATATAACACAAGTTATTGAGTCTGATAAATTTGTTCTTTCTAAGCATGGTGTGTTTATTGGTTTTGGATATTTGTGTAATCAAATGTTGAGGCTTAATATTGTCACTGATAGTGGTAATTCAGCATTTGTGACCACCACTGACCTGACTGACTCTACCTTACGGCATGCAAGACTTGGCCATGTACACTATAAAAGGATGCAAGATATGTCTAGGGATGGTTTAATCCCAGCATTTGACATGGACACTGAAAAGTGTAAAACTTGCATGTTGACCAAGATAACCAAGAAACCTTTTCAGGGTGTTAGTCGTGAGACTAAGCTCTTGGAGCTAATACACAGTGACATGTGTGATTTGCATGCCACTCCTTCTTTGGGGAATAAGAAGTACTTTGTGACATTTATTGATGATGCTTCAAGGTTTTGTTATGTCTATCTGTTACATACCAAGGATGAAGCATTAGATAAATTCAAAGTGTTTAAAACTGAAGTTGAATTACAACTTGGGTCCCTGATCAAAAGATTAAGGACTGATAGGGGAGGTGAGTACATGGATACTCTGTATTTTCAGTCTGTTGGAATTATCCATGAAACGACTGCCCCTTATACTCCTCAGCAAAATGGTATCTCTGAAAGGAAAAATAGGGTGCTGAAAGAAATGGTTAATTCCATGTTGTCCTATTCAGGACTGAGTCAAGGGTTCTGGGGTGAAGCTATGTTAACAACTTGCTATTTACTAAATAGAGTTCCCAACAAAATGAACAAGGTTACCCCTTATGAACTCTGGACTAAAAGGAAACCCAACCTGAACTATCTCAAGGTTTGGGGTTGTAGGGCTGTTGTAAGACTCCCTGATCCAAAGCAAAAGACTTTGGGTGAAAGAGGCATTGACTGCATCTTTGTTGGATATGCTGAGCATTCCAAGGCTTTTAGGTTCTATGTTATTGAACCTAATGAACATGTTTCAGTTAACTCAATAATTGAATCAAAGGATGCAGACTTTGATGAGAATAGATTCTCATCAGTCCCTAGACCAAGTCAGAGGATTCCTAATGGAACTCATGACACTGGTGTATCAGAGGTCCCTGATGATGAACCATCAGTGGTCCCTGATGAGGTTGTGGTGCAACAACCTGAACCTGTGCTCAGGAAGAGCAAAAGGGTCAGGACTCCAAAATCATTTGGACCTGAGTTTCAACTATACTTAGTTGAAGGAACAAGGGATGAGGTCTCTGACCAATACTCCTATTGCTTCATTGTTGAGGATGATCCCAAGACATTTGAAGAAGCAATGAAGTCCCAAGATATTGCTTTCTGGAAAGAAGCAATCAATGATGAGATGGATTCCATCATGGGTAACAACACTTGGGTGTTGGTTGATCTACCACCTGGTTGCAAACCTTTGGGTTGCAAATGGATTTTCAAAAGGAAAATGAAGGTATATGGAACTATTGAAAAGTTCAAGGCTAGACTAGTCATTCAGGGCTTTAAGCACAAGTCAAGGATAGACTATTTTGATACTTATGCCCCTGTGGCTCGTATCAGTACCATAAGACTGCTGATTGCTTTGGCATCTATTCACAATCTGATTATTCATCAGATGGATGTGAAAACAGCTTTCTTGAATGGTGAATTGGATGAGGAGGTTTACATGAACCAACCTCAGGGCTTCATCATGCCTGACAATGAAAACAAGGTGTGTAAACTGATTAAGTCTCTATATGGACAGAAACAGGCACCTAAGCAATGGCATCAAAAATTTGATGAAGTGGTTTTGTCTAGTGGTTATGTTCTTAACCAAGCTGACAAATGTGTATATAGCAAATTTGATGAATCTGGTAAAGGAGTCATCATTTGTCTATATGTTGATGACATGTTGATATTTGGCACTGACCAAAATCAGGTTGACCTGACAAAGGAATTTTTGTCATCAAGGTTCTCCATGAAGGACATGGGGGAGGCTGATGTTATCCTTGGTATAAGGATTAAACATGAAAGTAAAAGAATTTCTATCTCTCAGTCTCACTATATTGAGAAGGTGTTGAGGAAATTCAATTACTTTGATTGTACTCCTGTGAGTACACCTATGGATACCTGTGAGAAGCTGATATCTAATAATGGCAAGGCTGTATCTCAACTTGAGTATTCTAGGGTAATTGGCTGCTTGATGTATGCCATGACTTGTACAAGACCTGATATTGGTTTTGCAGTAGGAAAATTGAGCAGGTATACTAGTAATCCTAGTGCTCATCACTGGCAAGCTGTTCACAGGGTACTGAAGTATTTGAAGAGAACTATGGATTATAGTCTCTCATATACTGGATATCCTTTATTGTTGGAAGGATACACTGATGCAAGTTGGATCAGTAACACTGAAGACAATTCGTCTACCAGTGGCTGGGTATTCCTACTTGGTGGAGGTGCAATTTCTTGGGCATCCAAGAAGCAAACTTGTATCACCAGTTCAACAACGGAATCTGAATTTGTGGCTTTAGCAGCTGCTGATAAAGAAGCTGAATGGTTGAAAAACTTGCCTCTTGAGATTCCATTGTAGCCTGAACCTATAACACCTATTTCTATCCGGTGTGATAGTGTAGCTACATTGGCTAAGGCTTATAGCCAGATGTACAATGGTAAGTCTAGACACTTAGGTGTCAGACATAACATGATTCGTGAGCTTATCATGAATAGGGTGGTATCTATAGAGTTTGTTATATCTCAACAGAACTTAGCTGATCACTTGACGAAGGGTTTGGCTAGAGACTTGGTTATAAAGTCTGCTGAAGGGATGGGTTTAAGTCAAACTTAGTCACTGAATGCTAGGACACCCAATTCCCTCCTGAGGAAACTTGGGAGTTGAGTTCAATGTGGAAAGCTGAACATTCAGTGGACTGGAGCACATGTTTTATTTACATCCCAAGGTTGTGCTCAGAACCTGCTGAAAGGAGGATGAAGTCTTTACTTCTTAATGGTTAATTTCTTTGAAAAAGTGCTTGGCAGGAGCATGAATAAAGAGGAACCACCTATGTAAATGTTGAAGTTTTGCCGCTTCAGGGAGCTTTTGGACTTTTAGCTTTTACAACATTTATGAATTTGGATATGGACACATGGCTTATATAGTGTCAGGAGCTGATAAGTGTTTGAAAATTTGTGTGTATTTTATCTTCAGGTATTCAAATGGGTTGAGGGGTTCAATTCTTAGAACACCCTGATTCTCGAATATTTGAACGTATAATTTACTAAGATGGAAATTCAATCCTCAGGACATTTTCGTTTATGCACATGTTTTGTTTAAAGTTTGTTTTCATGCAAAGGAAGTGAACTAAATTTGGGGAGGATTGTTGGAAAATTTAGTGCACTTGTGGGATTAGTTCACACCTTGTAATGGGTTAGGAGGTACGGAGTGTACACCCCTAAGGTCCATGAACATCCTGACTCTAATGGTGGTTTGTATTGGTAGTGCTAGTAGAAAGTACTGCTGGTGGAAAGTACTGCTTGTGGTTTCCACTGATAAGCAGTGTTTCCACTGAAGCAGTGTTTCCACTGAAGTAGTGTTTCCACTGATAGTGCTATGAAAGTACTGATAAAAGTACTGCTTGTAACGGGCTTTGACCTATTCAAGTGGCAGTTACAACTGCATAATGACCACGTTTAATTGGTCATGTAACCACTAACGGCTATAATGGGGATAATTATGAGGAGATTAATGGGCCGATTAATTATCATAATTCCATTTGACTAGCTCAGAGTAACATCCAATAAATAGGAGATCTGATTATGCATGAAGGACACACTGAAAACGATAAACACTTATAAACGCAAGGGTTATTGATTTGTGCCTAATTCAATAACATACATTTGGTCTTATCCCAAGTAGATATTTGTGTAACGCAGGCATTAGGGTCGAATAGTTTACTTTGAAAAGTGATCACACGATTCCAAGTGATATTCGGTAACCACCTAATGGTATTTATTTCTGCTGACGATGATTATCTTACCCTGTTGTGGGAGATAAACACCAACATAAGCATGGTTAAGTTTAGTTGTTTAGGCGAAACCCGTAAAAAAAGGTGACAATTTATTTACCTCATGTAACATGTTTTCATGGTTTAATGAATAGTGCACCAGCATGCATTATTCAGTTTTCTTAGCTTTGTATAATATAAAATTATGAATACACAATAATATGAATTGCACGAAAATGGCTAACCGAATAGGAGATTCCGTAGCTGCCACTGAATAAAAATAAAATTCAAATCACACCCTTAAACTATCTAACAATCTACAAAAGCTACCCTTGACTTTATTTGTTCACAATTACATATTTTATATATCTTTACGTTAAACTGTTACTTTTTTTCAATTCTTTATATAACAAACATTATTTATCAAGCATCTAACGAATGTTTAACAACTTAACGTCTTTGAATAGTGAATTAGAATTTTAATGTCAATTTTTTATTTTTTGATAATAAATTTTGAATAAATGTTCTCAACATTGCAATTAGGGGTGGAAACGAGCCGAGCCGCTCGTGAAAATCTCGGGATCGGATCGGTAAAAAGCTCGAACGAGCCGAGCCTAAACGAGCTCGAGCCCGAGCTCGAGCCTAAGTTTGGGCTCATTTAATAATCGAGCTCGAGCCCGAGCTCTATACAAAAGGCTCGTTTAGGCTCGCGAGCCTAAACGAGCCTTAGAAATATATACGTATATATATATTTTCTATACGTATAACCGTGTTAACGAGCTCGAGCCTTGTGTTAACGAGTCGAGCTTTGTGTTAACGAGCCGAGCTCGAGCTTGTGAAAAATTTCACGAGCCGAGCTCGAGCTCAAAATGTGAGGCTCGAAACGAGCTCGAGCTCGAGCTCGAGCTTTTTATATATAAACGAGCCGAGCTCGAGCCTAAACGAGCTCGAGCTCGGCTCGGCTCGTTTTCACCCCTAATTGCAATGCTTTTCACTTACGTACTCTTTTATAAAAAAAGTTGTTTATTTTTTCACGCAGTAGGTCAAAATGATTATAATGAATGATATTGACGGTAATAGATATATAATATGAATTATATTAGTGTGGAGGTTAAATCCAAGCATAAGTAGTGTCGTGATATTTGTTATAGAAAATTATCTCTAACTTAATCACGTCATGTGTAATTATGGCTCCGTATCCGAAACACATGCTATATAACAGAGAGCTTGAATGTCTTAATTCAAAACACTTTACATTTTGTTGCACATCAATGGTTTACAAAATTTCATTGTAGCAACAAAAAACTTCTGAATATTACATATAGGCGATTAATTTATAAAAATTAATTATCCACCAATGTAGGTATTTACAACATCATTTTCACTATCAGTGAAGGTCTTTGGGGTGTGACCTTCACTCACCCTGTAGACAGGTGAAGGTGTGAAACAAATTAGTTTAAAATATTATTAATTGTAGTAAAGTGTGAAAAAAAAGTTTGAAAACTTACATTACTTATTGTTTGATGTACCACCAACGTTGGTAATAAACGCTTGCATTTAACACCATCGAGGATGACACACCAACAACAAATGTGCTAATCTCAACTTAGGTGAAAGTATATGCACTAAGGTATATAACCAAGTAAAATTTTGTTTCTTTGACCGATGTGGGATTGCAAACTTGGAATTTCGAAAAAATAACCCATAATTTGGTTTCTTTGCGCAACTGGCTGGCCTAGTTAACGCTATTGGATTTCTATAGTTAGCGATCTTGGTCAATATTCCATGTGATAAAACAACACGAGCATTGCTAAAATAATCACTCTCTTAAACTTATACAAAACCAGTCCTTTCGTGCAAGTGAGGTTGCTTTAACTTCTATGTACTCCTTGCTACTATAGCATACGGCAATCGGGTTTCTTTAACTAGGTTGACCCATTTCACAATTATGCCACCAAGGTTTTTAGAAAAGTATTTGAAAGCCACAAGTTCTTAGTCCTCATGGTTGTGAGATCAAATCTGATTATCTCAGAAGTGCAAAATTCGTATCAGGTAATTGTATATTGTTTATGTAACGTAATTGATCTTTGAAACTAACATTCATATTAGTGGAGACTATATTCTTATTAATGCCACACTCGGATTGGTCTTTTGAAAATTCATCTTCTTTCAAGAACACTGAAGTTGTCGTTAACGCGTGACCTTTGTGTCTGATTATTGTGGAGGATCCAACATTCATATCAGATGATTGGATACTCTTACCGTAATGTTGCTTCAATGAAGTGTTGTCTTCCTTAGCCGAGGTGTTCACCCAAATTCTTCTCTCCAAAATGACTCAATAATCTTCTTAGCTGATTCCTCTCTATTACGATTATCCTTACCTTCGTTAATAGTGTCATGCTGCACCTTAAAGATTCGAAAGCCATAAGTTCTCTTATGAGCTGTTATGGTTGACCGTGCCCCAATTTAGTAGAATTCTCTTAGATAAAAACTAGCCTTTGGTCCATCAATTATTGCAGAAAATCCGTCTTTCATAATCATATTAGAAGAAAATATATTTTTTCCATAATCGAACTGACCAGATACATCCCTACATATTCCAAAATCTGGTACGTTTTTTAAACCCACATTTTTCAAGATCACAATTACTCGGTAGTTCATATTCTTTAACTTTTTTCAACCAATTTTGTTGATCTCTATTTATTAAATTAAATGAAGTAGCATTCGGTCGCACATTTTTCAAGATCACAATTACTCGGTGTTTCTTTTAAGTTTAATGAAGATTTAGAAGGAAAATAGTTAAATGTTGTGTTGGGTGCACACACTTGCACAATCACAGTATCGTTATGCTATAGGGGTTACCAAGTTATGTAATTATTGTGGTTCATCAGTTCATCTCAAAGGTTAGCTTTCTAGGTTTTGGAAGTTATTAGTTACTTTATTATCTTGTGATCTTTCGCGTATTTTATTCTTGTTATTCTCAAGAACAGTTGGACCCTATACATGTATATATGTGGGTAGTCTTGTACGGGGGTTGCCAAGTTATGTAATTGTTGACTGCATACATAGATGTAGGGGTGTTATTAAAGTTGGGTTGTTTGGATTTGAGTTTATCCGGGTTTGATTTATTTGGGTCGAGACTAAAATGATGCACCCGTGCCAGACCATATAAAGCTTTTTGTTTGGTCGGTTCGGCTTCCTTCAGGTAGGGGAATGCGTCAATGAAACATTCACATAACGTAATTGTTAAAATTTAGAAGCTGAATTGAATAAATTAACAACTAAAAGAAAAAGGAAAGTGTTGCTGCAACATTGTTTTTTCATAGTAGGCAAAGGAAGAAAGTACGCAAAAGAATTACAATGACCATTCCAAATATTTTTCTATCAGTTCTAATAATCATATGATGTGGAATGTGGAGTGTATAAAGGGTGTAATAGGTATTTAATAATTTAAAGTGAGTTTTAATTGAGTATATAATAAAATGGATAAATATGACAAATTAGTTGTTTGAATTGGTTATATATGACATTATAATTTTTGATTGGGTAAATATGACATTTAAGACTTTAAATTGGGGATATATGGAATTAACCTTTTTTTTTATATATATATGATAAGTGAACAAATGAAAAAGCACGTCATTAACCCTTAAAAAAATAAAAAATATAATACACCCATCCTAAATTAGGATTGAATATCTATACTAGGAAAACCATCCATATATACTGAAGAAAGAAAATCTCTATATATGTCAATAGATCGATGCTTTTTAATCTCACGAGTTTATTATTTTCACGACCTAAAGCTTCTAGCTCCAAGTTGAACCAAACTGGGCCTCATTGTTTCGTTAGCGGAATTATCGAAATCAACAACGACAAGATTATCATTCAAGTCATAGCAGATAAAAGGCTTACAACTCCGGCTCCAGCTGATCAAACATGCAAAAGTGAAACATTAGTAATCTACGTTCTGACCGGTTTGTTAAGTATCGTGTTTTTAAGTGTGTTGTGTATTTTGTTTGCGGTGCGCGTTGTGGCTTGCATGGAAGAGAATCATCAGGTGCAGTTTATCCGGATGGTTGTAAGGTTTGTGGACGATCTTTTTCCAAAAGAGTAAACAATCCAAGAAATTGTAGCTGTTAGCAAACCTTACTTATGTTGATCGTAGTATAGTTGTTTGTAGTCGATTTCATATATCGTGCACTTTTATTACGCAATGTTAGATTTGTAGCAAGTGACATTATCGTTTCATGTTAAATCATGTTTCCTATGTTAAGCTTATGTGGTAGCTTGATTAGTCGGCATATGATACAAGGTGGAAGTAGCTTTCGAGTGAAAAATAACAATATACGTTGTGGATATATGTACACAGAAAATACATATAATTGGCGCGGCACTGATACAAGCAAAAACCTAATCATGTATTCTTAATTGCAACAATGACAAAAGTAGCAAATCAAAATTATATTCGATACTTAAATCGTACGGAGTAATTACATAATCTGAGAAACCAAAATGAACATTACGAGTATTTTCAGGCTCGACAACCAGATTCACACCAACTTACACAGCAAAACCACATTTTAATTCATCACATGTGACTTATTTAACTATCTATCTTTTTACATACGGAATGATCACAATGTGAGAAAAACGTTTATGATTCATCAACTGAAAACGCCTGATCAACACAGCAGGAAGTAATGAAACCATCAACACCATCCAAGCGACCATAAACTGTAGTCGCTAGAGCAGGAAAAGTGGCGAGCATATCATTTCTAAAAAGGTGCCTAAAAATATTTCCAGCAAGGCTAAACGGTAAAAATGATGTAATCCACCTTATGAAAGCAGGTCAGTCGAGAAGTGGTAACAAGCTCCAAAACACCCTAAAAAAACTCTAGCAAGAAAAATAAACTAATTGGATGCTTTAAATCCAACAAATAAGAAGCTTTTTAACTATAAAATGATTTAACGTTCAAAATAACATGTAATAAATACTTCGAATATCATGAACAAAACAAAAAAGTTAATGAATCATACAACGTTACTGATTAGATTATCCACTTGTAGTTTTGTTAATCTACAAGTAGCAAATCAAATAACTACAACTAGCAAATCTAATCAGTAACATAATATTAAATCCAACAAATAAGAAGATTTTTAACTATAAAATGATTTAACGTTCGAAATAACATGTAATAAATACTTCGAATATCATGAACAAAACAAAAAAGTTAATGAATCATACAACGTTACTGATTAGATTATCCACTTGTAGTTTTGTTAATCTACAAGTAGCAAAACAAATAACTACAACTATCAAATCTAATGAGTAACATAATATTAATATCAACTTACTCAACTTAAATGACTTTAGTATAAAAGCAGCCAAGTTTTTATTTCTACCATCAATGTGGGATAAGAAAGAAGCTTTTATAAAAAAATGTATTTGACACGAGTAGACTATTTACTTTTTATAAGCCATGGTTCTTTATTCATCTCCACTCAAACTTTAAATCCACACCTTTTACCAATGAATATTCGATTTATTTGTTCACAATTACATATTTTATATATCTTTACGTTAAACTGTTACTTTTTTTCAATTCTTTATATAACAAACATTATTTATCAAGTATCTAACGAATGTTTAACAACTTAACGTCTTTGAATAGTGAATTAGAATTTTAATGTCAATTTCTTATTTTTTGATAATAAATTTTGAATAAATGTTCTCAACATTGCAATGCTTTTCACTTACGTACTCTTTTATAAAAAAAAAAGTTGTTTATTTTTTCATGCAGTAGGTCAAAATGATTATAATGAATGATATTGACGGTAATAGATAAATAATATGAATTATATTAGTGTGGAGGTTAAAACCAAACATAAGTAGTGCCGTGATATTTGTTATAGAAAATTATCTCTAACTTAATCACGTCATGTGTAATTACGGCTCCGTATCCGAAACACATGCTATATAACAGATAGCTTGAATGTCTTAATTCAAAACACTTTACATTTTGTTGCACATCAACGGTTTACAAAATTTCATTGTAGTATCAAAAAACTTCTGAATATTACATATAGGCGATTAATTTATAAAAATTAATTATCCAACAATGTAGGTATTTACAACATCATTTTCACTATCAGTGAAGGACTTTGGGGTGTGACCTTTACTCACCCTGTAGACAGGTGAAGGTGTGAAAACAAATTAGTTTAAAATATTATTAATTGTAGTAAAGTGTGAAAAAAAAGTTTGAAAACTTACATTACTTATTGTTTGATGTACCACCTGTTGGAATTTTATACTCATAACAATTATACATAAAACAAATACATCATCAAAGCAAGCAGCGGAAGACAATAGAATAATATATGTAAGTAATTAACCAAACAAGAAAGTGCGTACCTTTTAGCAATTCAAGCAATCAAACGATTATGTGATCAAGTAACAAAACCCAAAACCCTAAACTAGGGTTTATACAAATCGTCCAACCCAAATAAAATCGACCACCAAGGATTACAAGCTCAAGTGTGCTTGTTCTTCGTTCTTGTACACACGTACTAATAGCGATTTGATGTGGAGAAGCTAGTTCCTTGAATCACTAATAAACCAAACACTTTATCTTTGAGCTAAGACAAAATCGAAAACCCTTGGGGTGAGGGTATTCGACCGGCCACACAAAGAGGAGAGGAGAAGGAGAAGAAATTAGGTTATTGGTGATCCAAGATTAGGTTATGAATGAATACAATGAATTGTATCTATAGGTAACATATCTTGGTGACCAAGTTTGAGTGGGATTGGGTTTTGGAAACCCCCACCGATCGGCCTATTCATCCCAAAGGGGATTCTAGAACTTTCCCGACATCTAATTTCATTCTTAGTCCTTCTAGTTAATATTTAACGACCGTTAACCAAACCTCGTTAATTATTTAACTATCGTTATGTTTTATTTAGTGATTAATAATTAATAATAATAACGTTTTATTTATATTAATTATGTACATCAATTCTCATACGTAATGTGTGCAATCCCGAAGTCTTGAGTTCGAATCCGGACATACTATTATTTAAATATCCATTAAAACCTTTCAGCTCCCACTTGGATATTACTAAATATAGTAATGACATTGGTGAGTCTAGCTTTCACACGCCAACGCCCCCAGATCGAATCGAGCATGGTCTCCTGGAAAAAACCATTTAATGATTCATCATTTTTACTTATCCTTTTGTTACTAATACTACATTAACTATGAATATGGATTAAGTCATTTCATAAGTTAATATTCTGTTTCTCGTTGTATATGATTGAACAAGATTACCAAATCATCTGAACGTATTCCAGATAGATCTTGGGTATGGCCATACAAACATCTTGTCAACCCTACGAGGGGCCCAAATATAGTATTATGCTTTGAAACAAATTCAAAGGAACAAATTCTCTTGACTACAAACATAACTCATGAATTTTGCAACAATTCCGAAAATAGCCCTTATAACTACCAGTTACGGATAGCGTTAGACTATCTTACACAAATGCACTACATTCATATCAGTTATCTGGTATCTCAAGTCTGAGGATAAACACTTCATGATATACTTAATGATAAAATCAAAAAGTATCATCATGTAAAGTTGGGATGAGTCCTATATTCAATTCATTGAATATCATGTGAATCTGGTATGTCCCACGCATCAATATACTTTAAAAGTATATTCTACCAAAACTCAGATTTGTCTTAATTCAATGACATTCCCACATCATTGATCGACAACGGACTATTTAGAATAACATAAGTTACTCACGGATTAAACATGCAAATATAGGATATAATATTAAGAAAATGAAAAATAAACATAAACAACTATTTTATTTCATTAAAGTAATATTTGTTCATAACATCCTTTATCCAAATACTAATCACAGATCTGCATGAAACTACTAGCTAAACGAAGTCCTATCCCATCAGCATGGTCAGTAAGTTTATCTTTTGGCAAAGGCTTCGTAAAGGGATCAGCTAGATTTTCATCTGTATGAACTTTGAGTAGATTGATTTCACCTATGTCGACTTGTTCTCTAACATAGTGATATCGACGAGGAAAATGTCTGGCGCCCTTCATGACTCCAGGCTCATTGGCAAATGTTATTGCAGCAGAGTTGTCACAATACACATTTAAAGGTAATTCGATTGAGGGCATTACTCCGAGTCCCGAAATGAATTTCCTAATCCAAACAGCTTCCATCGCAGCTTCTGAAGCAGCTATGTACTCAGCTTCTGTAATAGACATCGCAACCGTTGTTTGCTTCTTGCTCTTCCAGTCAACTGCTCCTCCATTAATGACAAAGACATAACCCGTCTGAGACTTCGTATCATCTTTATCAGTTTGGAATGACGCATCGCAAAAACCTGTAACATCAAGTTCTGCATCTGGATTTCCTCCATACACTAGAAACATTTCTTTAGTAGCCCTTAGATACTTAAGAATGTTCTTAACAGCTTGCCAGTGTTTCACACCTGGGTTCTGTTGATACCGACTGGTAATGTTCTGTGCAAACGCCACATCAGGCCTTGTACATCTCACTGCATACATGATAGATCCTACAGCCGAAGCATAAGGGACTTTCCTCATGTATTCCACCTCAGCAGGTGTTGACGCGCATAGTTTATTACTTAAGCCATGTTCAACTTGCATCGGCAAATATCCCTTCTTGGAATTTTGCATACTAAATCTCTTCAGTATTTTATCAATGTAAGCACTTTGGCTTAGTCCAATTAACCGCCTTGATCTATCTCTGTAGATCTTGATTCCCAGAATAAATACTGCTTCCCCTAAGTCCTTCATAGAAAAGCACTCTCCAAGATAAGACTTTACATCTTGCATACTTGGAATGTCTTTTCCCATGATCAATATGTCATCGACATATAAGACAAGGAAAATAACATTACTCCCACTAGCTTTGTGATACACACATGGCTCATCAAGATTTTGAGTGAAACCAAATTTCTTGATTTCTTCATCAAACTTCTTGTTCCATTGCCTTGATGCTTGCTTCAACCCATAAATGGATCTTTGAAGTTTTCATACACGCTTCGGAAACTTTGGATTCACAAACCCTTCAGGCTGCGCCATATAGATGTCCTCATCTAGGCGACCGTTTAAGAAGACAGTTTTGACATCCATTTGCCATATCTCATAGTCATAGTACGCAGCTATGGCTATAAGAATCCTAATAGCTCTAATGTCTGCTACAGGAGAAAATGTCTCCTCGTAGTCTATCCCATAGGTTTGAGTAAAACCTTGAGCTACAAGACGAGCTTTATAGGTGTGTGCATTGCCATCCATGTCAGTCTTTATCTTAAAGAGCCACTTACTTCCAACTACCTTAGCATTTGGAGGTAAGTCAACCTCTATCCAGACTTCGTTATCTTTCATGGATTGCATTTCCCCATTCATTGCAACTCGCCATTTTTCCTTTTCAGGACTCATCATGGCAGCTTTATAGTTAGCAGGTTCACCAAGATCCCCTAACATATTTTTCTCAGCTTCTACGTTGAGACATAGACGCTCAGGTGCACGCGTAGCCCTTGCGGATCTACGAATGGGAACCACTTCAATCTCAGGTGGAACGCCCAGACTTTCAGGTTCTACTTGAGGTTGGCTAGTATTTTCAGAAGGTGTTGTGTCTTCTTGATCATCTTCCAGATCATAAACTCTCCCACTGAATTCATGAGATATGAGATCCTTTTCAAGAAAGTCTCCATACCTAGCAACAATTACTTTGTTTTCAGGAGGAAAGTAAAAGTAGTAACCCATCGTTTCCTTTGGGTATCCTACGAAGACACACTTAACAGATCTTTGTTGCAGCTTATCAGCAGAGTCACGTTTAACAAACGCCTCACAACCCCAGACCTTTAAGTAAGACAAGTTGGGAGGTTTCCCATACCACACTTCATAAGGAGTCTTATCAACCTTCTTAGTTGGAACCATATTCAATATGCGAACAGCAGTTTCCAAAGCATAATCCCAAAAGGATAAGGGAAGAGTAGTAAGATTAAACATCGATCGCACCATGTCTAGCAATGTACGATTCCTTCTCTCAGATACACCATTTTGTTGTGGAGTATAAGGAGATGTGAGTTGCTGGACAATACCACACTCAGCTAGATAATCTTTAAACTCTTGGCTTAAATATTCACCACCTCTATCAGATCGAAGAGCTTTAATCTTCTTTCCTAGTTGCAGTTCTACTTCACTCTTAAAAACCTTAAATGTTTCAAAGACTTCATGTTTATGTTTAAGTAAATAAACATAACCATAACGACTGAAATCATCAGTAAAGGTTAAGAAGTAGCTAGCACCCTTTCTTGACACATGTCTTAGTGGTCCACATACGTCAGTATGTATCACACCAAGAAGATCAGAAGCCCTTTCTAAACTATTTGTAAAAGGTTTCTTGGTCATCTTCCCAGATATGCAAGATTCGCATTTATCAAATGATTCATCATTGATGTCTTGCAAAAGCCCATCGTGTTGCAGCTGTTGCATGCGTTTCTTGCCTATATGAGCAAGTCTACAATGCCAAAGAAATGAAGAATCCAAATCACTTTTGATTATTTTATTATTGATGCTAAAGACAGAATTATTTTTATCATTCACATTATCATGCAAATCAATTTCAAACACACCATTTACTGGAATAACATTAAAGTAAAAAACATCATTTAAAGAAACAGAAATTCCATAATCAGTAAATGTATGAACGAAACCAATATCTTTTAACAAGGAAATAGAAACGACACCCCTAACAATGGAAGGTGCATAATGACAATCGTTTAATGACAGTACTAAACCCGAAGGTAAAACTAAATCAAACGTGCCTATAGCTTCAACGACTGCATGTGCTCCATTACCCACGTGCAGGTATTGCTGTCCATAGGCAAGCTTCCTTGCTCCTCTAAGTCCCTGCAGTGTATTACATATGTGAATACCACATCCAGTATCATATACCCAGGAATTTATTTTATGAGGAAAAGCAAATAATTCTATCATCAAAAGAGTACTTGAAGTACTGGCCACAGTGCCAGTATTTTTATACCTCTTATTGCGCAACTCATCAAGGTACAATGGACAATTCCTCTTCCAGTGTCCAACCTCGGTGCAGTGATGACAAGCCTGACCCTTCTTCGGATTCTCACGCTTTTTGGGAGGGTACTTCTTGGGTTCTTGCTGATAAGTCATAACTTGTTTTCCCTTATCAGCTTTACCCTTACCTTTCCCTTTCTTGTTCGCTAGCGGCTTATTAGGCTTAGAAATTCTACCCTTCTGGATGGTCAAAACCGCAGGTGTAGAGGCCTTCTTGGGCAAACCTTTTTCGTAATCAATGAGCATTGCATGTACCTCACTGACTGTCTTCCACGTGTAATGCATATTATAATTGCGCACGAAACCATCAAATTCCTTGTTAAGGGATCTGTTGATCAGGCCAATTTGTATGTCATTAGGGTAGACATAGTTCAAACGCCCCAACTGGTCCATGTAACTCATCATTTCCTGACAGTGGGCGCTTACAGGTTTCCCATCTCCTTGCTTGCAACTATGAAGAGCATCAATCAAGTCATACAGCTCTACAGTCACAGGCTTTTCAAACAACCTTTGCAATTCTTCCAGCATGAGATTAGGGAAGTAATTCTCAAATTGCTTTTGCAAGCTTGAGTTCATACTCCCGAGCATAATGCAGGCGACCTCATTATACTTGTCATACTCAGATTTCCATGCAGCTCGTGCTTCAGCAGTAGCATCAGCTGCAGGTTCAGGAGGACAAGGCGTAGTCAAATAATTGAGTCTTTTGGCAACCCTCAAGACAATTCTGAGTTGCCGATACCAATCATTGAAATTCGCGCTACCAGTCAATTTCTCTCGATCAAACATAGATTTGAACGACGAGGCTAGTGCAGTAGATTCAGCTTGAGCCATTTCTACAGAAATAAAAGTTCAAAAGTTAGTACTTTCGATAAGTAAACATTCAAGAAAATAAAATACCCTTTGGTCAATATTCATATTAACCATAGTATTTTCCTTGAACATTTGATCCTCATTATCATAGTTCCACCACATCAGTTGATCTGCTAGTGGTGAAAGTATAGAATAGGTAATCGTTGAAAAACGATAATTGACAAACAAGTTTTCAATTCCAAAAATTATGGGATTTACAATTTTGCCAAAACAATTAATGCAAAACGTAAGCATGTTTCATCCCATCTTATGCCTTAAGTTATAGGTCTCACTAACTAACTTAATTAAGTTGTCTAATTTAGAAACTGCAAATCATAAAGCTGAGGTCTCACACAACAAAATAATTCACCTCGTTATTGTAATCTAGATCAAGGTCTCACATAACTAAATTACAACTTCAAGTGTTTCATATCATTAGATGGCATAAAATTAAATTTTAAAGGGTACAATTTTTGATGTGTAATCAAAACTTATGTATAAAGAAGCATGCATACAACTTTATAACATAAAATTTTCGAAAAACTTACTAAAAGATTTTAATTGCTAAGATTGAATTCTACAAAGTTTTAATCGATGCGTTGAGAAACTTACAACTTTGCACTAAGATGCTTCGTACATAGAATGGTTATACTAGGTAGCTCCAATCGAACGCACAGGGGGCAGAGGACCAGGTAAGCGCTGAAGCATAACCTTAGACATCCATTCAGTGAGACTATGCTCACTTCTTAAATACCCCTTTATAGTTTGTTCTAGTGGGTGAGCCGTTCTAACCATTTAGTACAGTCGCATCAGTCGATTAAAAGTTAAAGAATAATTCTTAGATAACAAATCAATTTCGCCATTATTTAGTCCATTTAATTTTCTATTCATAAAAAACCCTTTTTGCTTACTAACATGTCAAACAATATATAAACAAAAAAGCATTTTAATAAAAATTAAACACACTCAAATAATATAAACATATAACTAAACAATTTAAACATATGTAAAAACAATTAGCCACATGCATAATTATTTCAATAAACTCTAATAACAATTCTAGGCGTAAATAAATGCATACATTAACTAGTGCTTTCATCTCGCGAAAAGATGAGCCACATACATCGACAAGTCGATTGCGTAAGCAAAGTTAATAGTATACCAATTAGCACATAACGAATTTTATTAGTTATAATTGAGGTCTTCCCCAATTCAATAATTATTAAATAAATAAAAACATGTGTGTATCACTTAACAATTAATCAATATACAATAAACAATACTCCATGGCAAAACATGCATGTTCCACCATGGATTCCGCATAACAATTATCACCCAAGATACGCATATTACATGGCACATAACAATTATTCATTAATTAACCACATAAAATAAGCATGCAATCCTAGGGTTTCTACAAGTTTTACAAAATTAAAACCTAATTAAATAAATATTAGGGTAATCGACCCATATATATAAAAATTAGGGTTTCGAATTCAAAACCCTAGAAACCATAAAAAGCATGCATATAATCATAAAGATCCAATTTTTATGTGTTTCGGTAATTAATTACATCATATTAACGGCTCGTGATGCCACTGTTGGAATTTTATACACATAACAATTATACATAAAACAAATACATCATCAAAGCAAGCAGCGGAAGACAATAGAATAATATATGTAAGTAATTAACCAAACAAGAAAGTGCGTACCTTTTAGCAATTCAAGCAATCAAACGATTATGTGATCAAGTAACAAAACCCAAAACCCTAAACTAGGGTTTATACAAATCGTCCAACCCAAATAAAATCAACCACCAAGGATTACAAGCTCAAGTGTGCTTGTTCTTCGTTCTTGTACACACGTACTAATAGCGATTTGATGTGGAGAAGCTAGTTCCTTGAATCACTAATAAACCAAACACTTTATCTTTGAGCTAAGACAAAATCGAAAACCCTTGGGGTGAGGGTATTCGACCGGCCACACAAAGAGGAGAGGAGAAGGAGAAGAAATTAGGTTATTGGTGATCCAAGATTAGGTTATGAATGAATACAATGAATTGTATTTATAGGTAACATATCTTGGTGACCAAGTTTGAGTGGGATTGGGTTTTGGAAACCCCCACCGATCGGCCTATTCATCCCAAAGGGGATTCTAGAACTTTCCCGACATCTAATTTCATTCTTAGTCCTTCTAGTTAATATTTAACGACCGTTAACCAAACCTCGTTAATTATTTAACTATCGTTATGTTTTATTTAGTGATTAATAATTAGTAATAATAACGTTTTATTTATATTAATTATGTAAATCAATTCTCATACGTAATGTGTGCAATCCCGAAGTCTCGAGTTCGAATCCGGACATACTATTATTTAAATATCCATTAAAACCTTTCACCACCAACGTTGGTAATAAACGCTTGCATTTAACACCTTCGAGGATGACACACCAACAACAAATGTGCTAATCTCAACTTAGGTGAAAGTATATGCACTAAGGTATATAACCAAGTAAAATTTTGTCTCTTTGACCGATGTGGGATTGCAAACTTGGAATTTCGAAAAAATAACCCATAATTTGGTTTCTTTGCGCAACTGGCTGGCCTTGTTAACTCTATTGGATTTCTATAGTTAGCGATCTTTGTCAATATTCCATGTGATAAAACAACACGTGGATTGCTAAAACAATCACTCTCTTAAACTTATACAAAACCAGTCCTTTCGTGCAAGTGAGGTTGCTTTAACTTCTATGTACTCCTTGCTACTATAGCATACGGCAATCGGGTTTCTTTAACTAGGTTGACCCATTTCACAATTATGCCACCAAGTTTTTTAGAAAAGTATTTGAAAGCCACGAGTTCTTAGTCCTCCTGGTTATGAGATCATATCTGATTATCTCAGAAGTGCAAAATTCGTATCAGGTAACTGTATATTGTTTATGTAACGTAATTGATCTTTGAAACTAACATTCATATTAGAGGAGACTATATTCTTATTAATGCCACACTCGGATTGGTCTTTTGAAAATTCATCTTCTTTAAAGAACACTGAAGTTGTCGTTAACGCATGACCTTTGTGTCTGATTATTGTGGAGGATCCAACATTCATATCAGATGATTGGATACTCTTACCGTAATGTTGCTTCTTTAAAGTGTTGTCTTCCTTAGCCGAGGTGTTCACCCAAATTCTTCTCTCGCAAATGACTCAATAGTCTTCTTAGCTGATTCCTCTCTATTACAATTATCCTTACCTTCGTTAACAGTGTCATACTGCACCTTAAATATTCGAAAGCCATAAGTTCTCTTATGAGCTGTTATGGTTGACCGTGCCCCAATTTAGTAGAATTCTCTTAGATAAAAACTAGCCTTTGGTCCATCAATTAATGCAGAAAATCCGTCTTTCATAATCATATAAGAAGAAAATATATTTTTTTCCATAATCGAACTGACCAGATACATCGCTACATATTCCAAAATCTGGTACGTTTTTTAAACCCACATATTTCTAGATCACAATTACTCGGTAGTTCATATTCTTTAACTTTTTTCAACCAATTTTGTTGATCTCTATTTATTAAATTAAATGAAGTAGCATTCGGTCGCTCAGGTCTAGTAAATGCTTTTGTCCTCTTCATTGTTACTTTTAGACGAATGTTTTTTGTGATTAAGGTCGCCTCTATCACTTGAAATATCTGTTGCTCTAGCAATGTCACTGACTACTTTACATTCTTCTTTTTCCACATTAGTGGGTATGCCATTATTGACTTTACTACATCTTCCACTATTGCTTTAAACGCTTGTTCAGCCTGTCACTTTAAAAGAATTGCGGTAAGTGGGCCAAGTGATTTGTATGGTACTTGAGTTGTAATTCGATCATATACATGGACTATGTGAAGCGTGTTTGTGTTGGCTTCTTTATCGGTCTTAAGTGCTAAATTAAATTTGAAAAAGCTGGTAAGGTCTACCGCTTTTTTGTTTGTGACCTAATAATAATAAAAGAAAATGAACGATAGACTCAAAAAGTTGTATTATTTATGGGTTATATATGCAACGCATTTACTTTTCAATTTATACTGTATATTGTTTGTCTATTAAAAGTTAACAAAAAGTTGTTCATGGAATACTGTATATTATTAAATTAACACAAGATTTATAAAGTATACAATTAAACCCGATCTTTATTTTCAAAACATTTCCACACAAAGCCACAAGTTCATATTTTTATCACCTCACCACCTCCAAACGACTTTTATATACAAGACAAGGCAAAGACTATGTTTTCGGCAAACGTTATCATCTAAACTTTTCTTGGGTTTGAGTTCATGCGTTTTAAGTTATGTTGTGGCTATGAGTCACATTGCGGTTGACTTGCATTTGGAGTTTCGCCTATTTGCAAATACGAAAGTACTTGTATCTTTTATTCGTTTGTAACTTTGAGCATATCATAAACTAGTCATCTATATGTTTTGAGGAAAGATTTGATATGATTTTGTTTAATTACTAACTTCCAAATTGATGTAAATACACAAATGGTGTTGAATTGTACCATGCACACAAAGATCGAGAGTTGTCCAGGTTGCATGGAGTATTAGAGACTTATGACTTTAGCCTATTTAATTCGTTTGAGTAAATTCGTAGTGAGAATATTGTAATGTCTTTTAGTTTTGATTGATTTGGAACATCTTATGTTTTTTCTTTATTGTAGAATTCATTAGATTTGGACTTTAAATCTGTTTATGATCGTTTGTGTAGCCCTCGGTTCCTCGAAATTGGGGTGTTACATTTATATAACACAAAAGAAAGTAGTTACGGTCAAAGTCGAAAAAGAAAGACTTTTAAAACTCAAAACAAGACAATTATTTTGGGATGGAAGGAGTACTACTTTGCTGACCCTATAGACAACTGAAGGTGCTTAGATTAGCGTTAGAAAATAAACATATTCAAACTGTCTTTTTGGGTTTAGATATTATTAATTTTAGTAAGGTAAGGTGTGAAAAAAGATTAGTTTAAATATTATTAATTGTAGTAAGGTGTGAAAAAAAATTTGAGAACTTACATTATTTATTGTTCATGTTACCAACTATTATGATAGTAAAATTTTGCATTTAACACCATAATCGATGACACACCAACAACAAAATGTGCTAATCTCAATTTGTGTTAAGCAAATGCACTCAGGTATATAATCAAGTAAAATTTTGTTTCTTTGACTGATGTGAGACTGCAAACTTACTCTTTTTTTTTTAATGTATGACCCATAATTTGGTTCGTTTGCAAGCTACACGATACAACTAGTTGGCCTTGTTAAATCCATTTGATTTTTATAAGTAGCGATCTGAGCCAATTTTCCATGTGATAAAGCAACACATGCAATGCAAAACGAATCACATTTTACAACAACAAACTGCCACTCTCTTATACTTATACAAACGAGCGAGCAAGGAACTAGAGTAAATATAAGAAGATTACACAATCATACATACAATACAAGAGGAAATCAAATCGTTAACCAATCAGCCCTAAAGGGGTTAAGCTTCTTAATTCCTGTGAAGAATTCAAGAGTACCAGAGCACTTTTATTATTTCGCACACCATATCTCTTCTAGGCGATATTCATTTGCAATATGACCGATTTCGATATCTTCATATAAACCCAAATCAGTCTACAATGGGTTTGTTACTATTGCAAAAATCATCTAGGTTTGTATTATTCCATGATTTTACTATAGTAGCTTAACCAAGTCAATATAGTAATGGGAATGAAACTAAAAGTCGATTCAAAATTAACAATCATTTCATTAAATTCTTTGCTTTTAATAAAGATAACACTATGAATATGCAGCCTTAATGAAATGCAAGAACCAAAAGGCTTTTGGCCTAACTATACATGAGTGGCCATCAATTGAAAAGGTAGGATCAAAACGAGTCGAGTCAACCCTGATTCATTTATATTTACAATGCTTGAGCTTGTTTGGAGCCTATACATTTAGCTTGAGCGTGTTTGTGTTGGCTTTTTTATCGGTCTTAAGTGCTTAATAAATTTGAAAAAGCTCATAGGTCTAACTCTTTTGTTCGTGACCTCGTTTGTCTATTGTCAAAAACTTTCTTAAAAGCTAATGAAAAATTAACAAATGAAGAAGATACACATTGTGTACAACGTTCTGCATTGTACACACTATGTTGTTTTTTCTACATCAAGAAAATTTTTTTTTTGGGTAAAGGGTTCTCCCGGTAAATGTATTACTCCAAAAAAATTTTAAGTACAAAGGATATGGATGAAGTCTCATATCTCAGCCCGTTACATATACGGTAAAGCTAACATAACAAGACACGTCCTATCCTTAAAACAATAAAACAACCACTAC
The DNA here is from genome assembly GCA_019973895.1 of Chrysanthemum seticuspe. Lineage (NCBI taxonomy): Eukaryota > Viridiplantae > Streptophyta > Magnoliopsida > Asterales > Asteraceae > Chrysanthemum > Chrysanthemum seticuspe. The sequence continues at coordinate 2,969,716 of BPTQ01000008.1, read as the reverse complement.
TCACTAGATTACATTTGACACAAAACCAAATATAACCTAATGTCTTGATTGCTTTCTACCACGACCTTGTAGCTTGATATCATACATGTCATAAAAAGCATCCACTTGCCCTTGTAAATCGTAGACCTGATCCGCATAATCATCATAATAATATTCAAGCTCATGACAGCCACCTGTCGATGCTAGAAATTTAGCCATAGGATTATCCGGCTCAAGCACCTCCTCATCATCACTGTTCGAAACAATCACATCTCCCACTTTAGAGAATGGGTTACCCACCATAGAATACGGAAAGGAAGAATAAATAGGCTTAGTAGCCGTATCCAGCACCTTTTCTTTCAAATCAACCTTTTTAAAAGATTTACCATCACCATCCACAAGAGTAACTTTCCCTTCAATAATTAGCTTTTCAAGCTTCTCAATTTTTCCAACAATAGGAGTAGTACTAGTGCTACCATTTCCACCCTTAGCAGAGCTACCATATTTAGTCAAGTCAACAGTAAAACTAGGAATATCAGCCTCATCGGTATCAACCATATTAAGAGCATCAAATCGGATTTGATGTAGCAATATTCGTCCCACTTGTACTAGCCACTTCAGTAATCTTCTTCTTTGTAGCATCCGGCTTCTTTGACACAGGTTGATACACATGTTTCTTATGTTTAGAAGGACTAAATTTAGCTCCTTTTCCTACCTCAATACCATGAAACGCCTTCCTCTGAGGCATTTAGAACCCATCATTCTATTGTGCTTGCTGTTTAAGGTCAACAGGCACACGTTTAGGACATTGGGTCTCATCATGGCCAAAAACCATACAAACACCACAACGAGGTGGTTTCCACTCATATTCCACTCTGACAATATGGGACATCTAGAAATACAATGTGTAAGAGCATCTTCAACAGCTATTCTCGATCTTTAGTTTCAAAACTTTTACACACAAAGCCACAAGTTCACATTTCTACCCACTCAAACACCTTCAAACTAGTTTTATATACAAGACAATGCAAACACTATGTTTTCGACAAACATTATCATCTAGTCTTTTCGGTTTTAAGTTCATGCATTGTAAATTGTGTTGGGAGTATGATTAGTCGACATTGCGGTTGACTTGCATTCCGGAGTTTTGTCGTAGGTTTTGGATTAATAGCAAGTAATGAAGTACATGCCTATTTTCTTCGTTTGTAACTTTGAGCATATCATAACTAATAATATATACATTCGGAGGATATATCTCCTTTGGTTTTGTAGTTAAACGCCTTACTCGTTTTGATGTGGCCACCCAAACAACTATCTGGATTCTCTGGAGATATCGTAACTAGTATGTTTTTGCGGTTTAAAAACCTTATAGAGTCAATCCTTAATGATGTAAAAAAAATGTTCTTTTGATTGGTTTGAATGGTTTATTAAGCCATGAAACATTCAATCCAACCCCTTGTAATTCCTTTCCCAAAGCTCCTTGTTTGGGTTCTAATATTATCTGTCGTCCCCTAAAAACAATGTTAAATTGTACCATGTACATTACGAGTTCAGTAAAAGCCTTAAGGGTGTTGTACTATGAAGAGAACACGGTATGTACGCATTTTGGCTTGGTGACCCAAAAAAGAGAAATAATACATGCAACAATGCATGAAGTAAATCATGTTGCCTGATTTTTTAGCTGCTAAATATGCCATCATTCGACTATTACATACTACTGAAAAATCATGCTAAATTCATTGGTAAAAGGTGTGATTTTAAAGAACTAAATCTTTGGTAAAATATGATATCTGATAGTGACTTGATCGTCGGAGTGTATTACGGGGAGAAAACCCCATATACATTTTAACGATCAATTTTATTTCTTGAGTGTTACAGATAAACACATAAGTCACATAAACACATAAGTTCGACAATCAAGATTCATCATTTGGACTTGTGAATCAACGTATCATCATAAATCATATTCCTGTTTCTTTAGCTTCTAAATACGCTAGCAATTGAATAATTTTCTTTTGGTAAAAGCTTCTTTCTAATCCCATATAGGTAGTAGAAAGAAAAACTTCGTAGCTTATATACTAAAATCATGTGGGTCAGGTAAGTTGATACTAATATTAAGTTATTGGCTAGGTGGTTTGGGAGTGCTTTTATAAACTACTCGTGCATGACCTAGCCGTTAACTTGTATAATTCATTGACTTTTTCTGTTTTCAAAAGCTTTTGTTCATGATATTCGAAGTATTTATAACATGTTATTTTGAACGTCAAATCATTTCATGTTTTTTTTGCTGTTGTTTTTAAATGATGAAACAAGAACTAATATAAGTACGACCCCGTCTCTATCCTACAAAGATGCAAAAGTATATAATAATGATGGTTGTGTTGTTTTATACGAGTATAAGTATAGAACAAATGTGAGTTGAAATTTGAAAAAAATGTCTTGATCAAGATGGACAATGAGTACAAGCCTCATGTCAGATTAATTGTATAATGCGAGCCTATGTACGAACTGTACATGAACGACGAAATCAGCTAAAAGAATTGGTGCGTGGTCCACGTACACTTCTATCGTATTGCACATAAGATGTTTAATTTAACGTTTTTAAGTGATTAATTAAACTAGCAAGGTACTCGCGCGATGCGGCGGCGATTACTCTGAAATAAAAAATTTCAATTAACCATGCTTTATAATCTGAAACGTTTTATGTGATAGATAAATTTGCGGATGCCAAAAGTTTCATGTCGCATATTTTAACTCTTTAGAATATAATAGTAGGGTACATGCGCGTTGCGGCGGCGGGTATCAAGTAATAAAATTTTCAGCAAAAAATGTTTTCAATTTTATGTTTTCTCTTACAATAACTTTACCAATAGCGAAAACATAATGAGTTTGAGCAACTTTAAAAAAAATGATGGATAATATCAAACAAATTCATATAAAAACAATTGAAAGTGGCGTGATTTTGCGTCACAGTGATCAATAATGTTATGGGGTTATGGTCAATTTAGTTGATAGTGGTCCGTAGTCACAAGTAAGTAGAAACATTTTTTTTAATGAAATATATATGTAATAATCAACACCTCATAATAAGTAAATAAAATATATTTTTGAACATGTTTGTATCATTAATATTGTTTATTACACTTGTCTCATATAGATAAAAGATGTATATAAAAGAGTGCTTATAATGTATATATCTTGTAAAGTATATATTTATGAAAATGTTTGTATCATTAATATTGTTTATAACACTTGTCCCACTTGTGGATTTACATCTTTGCATAATTTGTCTTCAAAAAATTGTCCTGATTAAAAAAAAAAAAAAAACGTTTTTTACTTTTGTGGTTAATTTTATTTAAAATAATTCAAAAATTATTTAGATTGTTTCTCGAAACAATCTTACGATATAATAATAGTTTTGGAACTTTGTAGTTTTGCATTCATTTTAACATCATATTCATTTATATGTGCATTTTTGCATTAAAACTATACTAATTCAAAAAGAAATAATCAATGAAGCATTAAAATGTTGTGGAAGAGAAATTAGTAAAAGCTATGTATTGTGTACATTATACATTAAAAATTGCAATGCATAAAAAACACATTAATGGTATCTTAAAAAAATAAGAGAGAGAGGGTGCTAAATGCATTATAAGTAAGTATAAATATGTGTAATATGCATAAAATCAAATAAATTATCACTTGTGCAATTACATCTTTGCATCATTTGTCTTCAAAAAATTGTCTCGATTTTTACAAAAAACCGTCTTTTACTTTTGTGGTTAATTTTATTTAAAATAATTCAAAAGTTATTTAGATTGGTTCTCGAAACAAGCTTACGATATAATAATAGTTTTGCAACTTTGTAGTTTTGCATGCATTTTAACATCATATTCTTTTATATGTGCATTTTTGCATTAAAACTATACTAATTCAAAAAGAAATAATAAATGAAGCATTAAAATGTTGTGGAAGATAAATTAGTAAAAGCTATGTATTGTGTAAATAATGCATTAAAAATTGTAATGCTTAAAAAACACATTAATGACATCTTAAAAAAAATTATGAGAGAAGGTGCTAAATGCATTATAAGTAGTAAAGATATGAGTAATATGTATAAAATCAAATAAATTATCACTTGTGGATTTACATCTTTGCATCATTTGTCTTAAAAAAATTGTCCTGATTTTTACAAAAAACCGTTTTTTACTTTTGTGGTTAATTTTATTTAAAATAATTCAAAATTTATTTAGATTGGTTCTCGAAACAATCTTACGATATAATACTAGTTTTTGAACTTTGTAGTTTTGCATGCATTTTAACATCATATTCATTTATATGTGCATTTTTGCATTAAAACTATATTAATTCAAAAAGAAATAATCAATGAAGCATTAAAATGTTGTGAAAGATAAATTAGTAAAAGCTATATATTGTGTACATTATGCATTAAAAATTGTAATGCATAAAAAACACAGTAATGACATCTTAAAAAAAATAGGAGAGAGGGTGCTAAATACATTATAAGTAGTATAGATTTCAAAAAGCTCATAGATCTAACTTTTTTGTTATCTAACTTTTTTGTTTGTGACTTAATAATAAATAAATAAAAAATAGACGGTAAACTCTAAACGCATAAATTTTTCATAAGTAATGTTGCTTTTCTCCAAAAAAAAAAAACAGTTTTTTCATAAATAATGTTGATTCAAACTGCACTTTTTGGGTTTAGATATTATTAATTGTAGTAAGGCGTGATAAAAAAAAAGTTTGAGAACTTACATTATTTTTGATGGTGTAACATCGGCCATGATAGTAAACTTTCATAAACGATGACACACCAACAACAAATGTGCTAATTTCAAATTGTGTAGATATTACGCAGTAATGTATATAACCAAGTAAAATTTTATTTCTTTGACCGATGTGGGAATGCAAACTTAAATTTTCAATAAAATGACCCGTAATTTGGTTTCTTTGCAAACTACACGATATTACTGGCTTGCCTTTTTAACTCTATTGGAATTCTATAGGTAGCAATCGAGCCAATTTCCTATGTGATAAAGCAAAATGTGCATTGCTAAATGAATTACCTTTTTCAACAACAAACTGCCACTCTCTTATACTTGTACAAAACGAGTCCGGATTCTTTAACCAGGTTGACCCATTTCATAGTTTCGTCACCAAGGTTTTCAAAAAAGTATTTGAAGGCTACAAGTTCTCATGTCCTCCCGGTTATGACATGTTGTGGAGTCACTTTTTTCTTTCCATCATAAATGATTATTTCAAAAGTGGAGTGTTCATATCAGGTGATTCAGTGATTGTATATTGTTTTCGTAATGTGATTGATCTTTGAAACCAACATTTGTATCAGAGGAGACTATATTCCTATTAATGCCAGACTTGGATTGGTATTTTGAAGATTCATCTTCTTTCAAGATCATTGAAGTTTTTGTTAAAACAAGACCTTCATGTCTGACTATTGTAGAGGATCCACCATTCATATCAAATGATCGTCTGAGTACCATATTGTTGCTTCTTCAAAGTGTTGTCTTCTTTAGCCGATATGTTCAGCCCAAATTCTTCTCCTAAGTGACTCGATAATCTTCTTAGCTGATTCCTCTTCATTACAATTATCATTACCTTCCGCAACAGTATCACACCTTACAGATTTCTCGACGCGTTTGGCAGATTCGGAAGCCGTAAGTTCTCTTATGAGCTGTTTCGGGTTGACCGTGCCCTAGCTTAGCAGAATTCTCTCAGATAAATTAGCCTTATTCCAGATTTCATATCAAAAGAAAATAGATCTTTTCCATAATCGAACTAACCAGATACATCCCTACATATTCCAGAATCTGGTATGTTTTTTAAACCCGCATCTTTCAAGATCAGTGAAGTTGCCTTTGAAGCTGGATTTTCTTCATCAATACGGTCACCATTACTCGGTAGTTCAGAGTCTTTAACCTTTTTCGGCCAATCTTGTTGATCTCTATTTATTAAATTAAATGAAGTAGCATTCGGCCTCTCAGGTCTAGTAAATGCTTTTGTCTTGCGCGCATCTTGCTTCTTCATAATGCAAGCTTCCTCTTCACCATAAATATTTGTTGTTCTGGCAATGTTCACTTTGCATTTTCTTCGTTTTCCACTAATCTTACTATCTTATAATAGAGATTAGACCCTCTCTCTTATTAAATTTTTAAGACTTCCAAATATAGATTTTAAGCAAATGCATATATTAAAGCTTTATGTACAATTGGTTTATGCGCAACCATTTATAATAAACATCTGCAATTAATACTCTTCTTAAATCAACCACTATACAAAAAAGTTAAAAAAAAACACAACCAATTTATTACATGGTACAATCTAATCAAGCTACTAATAATCTATTTTTAATAATAACCAAAGCACTGAAAATACGATCATAAAAACATAACCTATGCAACTTAAAAGACCAGCATGATTAAAGTTACTCAAAATTAAAATTCTCACAATTTATAAAGTTGTTGTAACCAAAAACGTAAAAGTAAAAGATATTCATCGCCGCAAACTGTATTACAAGGTACCCGTCGCCTCATCGCGCGGGTACCCTACTAGTCAATATAAATGTGGATCTAACTTTTTATTATTGCCACAAACAAATTATCTTATTTGGTGATCAAGGTCGTGGATCTAAACTTTTTTTTTTTTGGCAATAATAAAAAACGGAAATAGACGGTAGACTCAAACGAGATAATCTTTTCATAAATAATGTTGCTTTTTCTCTAAACGGTAGACTCAAACGATATTGTTCTTATAACTCAATATTAGCTCTGTTGAACTCATTTGAAGAGCTCAAATAAATATATTCATTATAAATTACGTTCTAATGAGAACTCAATAAATAGACTCTAGCATGCTCAACAAAACTTCGAGTTCATACAACCCATTAACAAATAGCACTTACATATTGCATAAAGCTCGAAAACATGAAATAACTTCGACTTAAAGAATAATTCTAAGTTGAGTCTTTATAAGCTCGAGCAAACTCGAAACTTGTGAAGTTCTGCTTATAAATCTAAAGTCAAGACCTGTATAGAAACCGAGAGTCGGAAGAGAACAAAACAATAAACATGTGAATTATCTAGCATAAAATGTCGTGTACAATAAACCTTTATAATCGAAGGGAAAAAACTGTAGAATCAATAGAACAACATAAATATGATTTTGAAATCAAAACACAAAACAACAATAACAAATGCTTCGTATTGTAAGAACATGGCAAAATTTATAAAGTTAGTAAATCATTAAACAACCTAAAATTCATGTTGATGGAAGAAACGTTTTATGAACCCATGAAATCACCACACTCTAAACGATTTCTTTATAAGAAGCTTCTTAATTGCTTAAACATTTAATCAAACACTTGGCGTGATTTACAACTTCAAGATATATTATTAAAAGCCACGTACGGAGTTTAAATATAAAGAACGTAGGATACCAATAGCAGCTTCATAAATCTTGAACAAAACATAGATAATTTAGTTACAAACATAGATAATTTAGTTACAGGAGCATAGTTGAATTCACAGTATTATAAATCTTGCTGGCCTTTTGGGTATCATCAAGTACCTATAAAAACCACCCAAAATTCAATAATAAAGCACGTAGAATACCAACCGCAGCTTCATAAATCTTGAACATAGTTGATTCGTGATTTTAAATGTTTTTAGATAATCTTGGAGAGCAAAACCCTTGAACATAGTTGATTCGTGATATTACTTTTTAGATAATCCGTTCCTTCTTTTCCCTTTAGCATGGAACTCCGCTTTTTTTAATATTACTTTTTCAATTTGGTCCCTACACATAAACATTTACGATTTAAGTACTTGTGTTTTTTTTTACCCTTTTACACATCCGAGTAAAAAAACGAAATTAATGATAGTTTGACCAAATTGAATTCAATTTTGACTTCTTATTAACCAATCATATCATATGATTTTGCTTACGTGGCAAAATTGAGCTATCTTATTGGCCCAATTTTTTTTTCAATGAGAAGGGTTTTCAAAAAACACTCCGAAATGATGTAATTCTTTTATTATATAAAAGATGTTGCTTTTTCTCTAATCGTTTATCAACTTTTTATAGAATTTTTTATTTGATCTTTCTTTTTAATTCGATCCTTCTTTTTATTGCAAAAGGTAAAATGGAGGGACTTAACATGCAACACTTATCAAAATTTCCTTAATTAATAGAATTAGTCGGCAAAATCCCATCTCACCCTCTATAAATTGTTTCATAAACTTACAAAAACTTATTTTTAGGTTTCTTGCTCGGTACCCAAGTTATATTCTTGTCGTTCTAATATTCCAATAACAATGTCGACTTCTTCTTCATCATCAAAGAAGATCGTGCTCAAGAGCGGAGACGATGAGACGTTTGAGATAGACGAGATAGTGGCGTTGGAGTCGCAGGCGATCAAAAACATGATCGAAGATGAATGTGCTGACAATGTCATCCCGCTTCCTAACATCGCCAGTGAGACCTTATCGAAGATTATTGAGTACTGTAAGAAACACGCAGAGTCGCCAAAGAAAGATGATAATGATGCTAACGATGAAAAGGATCTAAAGTCGTTTGATGCTGAGTTTGCCAAACTCAATATGCCCGTTATACAAGATATTCTTCTGGTACATGTTTTTTTCTTTAAGTAATTGTTATTTGGCCCGGTTTCGCAATGTTTTACTAGTCGAGTAAAAAATTTGGCTTTTCTTTTAGTTCGATGATAATTAATAGCCCAAAGTTTTAGTATTGGTCGCACCACTCTTAACCCAGAAGATCAAAATACTATAAGTTATTGGCCGGTTCGTCTTGTACCCCTGCACAGTATTTAGATGACTTATAAACAACTGATCAATTTATGTACAAGTCGCTTTGGTGGATTTTATGCATCTATATACTGCATTATCGTAAATCGTCTTTAGAGTCTTGACACATTGTACTGTTTTCATGCTGTTATATGTATATTAGTGCATTGTAGTATTGTTTATTTGTGTTGGTAGGTGTTGTCCTGAATTTATTAGTAGATGGGTCCTGGTTTGTGAATATTTTGCTAACTAGTTTTGTTTTTCTTAAATTGTTTCAGGGTGCAAACTTTCTTGACATCGAGAACCTAATAGACCTGATGTGTCACACGATTGCCAACAGGATAAAAGGCAAGACGACTGAAGAAACCCGTAAGATACTCAACATTAAGAACGATTTTACTCCTGAAGAAGAGGCAGCACTCCGTGCTGAACACGCCTGGGCATTTGAGGGCTTTTGAGTAAACATATGCAGGCTTCTGTAGTTTAGTTATGATTCTAGTTAGTTAGATTATAACTCAAAAAAACATGACAAATTTTCTAAATATTCTTCTAAGGATGTTTTGCTGATGCTCGCAAATCTGTTTTATGACAAGATCGGCTAGTAGGAAGATGATGGTGTTTGTCTTAGCTTTTGTAGTTTAGTTGTGATTCCAGTTCATATTATAAAATCCAAAAAACTTGACAATTTTGCTATGCACTAGTTTAGGGATTCTTTTAGTTGATGAATTAGCTAATGGGTTGCATAGCATCATCCATCAATGTGTGAATTCTAGAAATACAATGTGTAAGATTATTTCAACCCCTAAAGAATGCATAAAAGGTAGTTGAAAGAAAACTTAACTTCAAGGTATTTTCTGATAATGATTCAAAGGTAAGTATCGAAGCTCCATCATCAGATATGTAACACGATGTTTTATCAACAGGATAGTCCATTGCTAGAATTGATAAAACTATATTAGCTGTAACAAGGGGAGGTTCGTTCAACGGTTCCACAGTACTCACAAATATATCCACCATGCACAACATATTTGGTTCACCTTCCCTCTCATACCTGCATCACAATTATAAATAATCAATGTTTCAGTTTATGAGGTCGTAAGCATTTGAATATGTAAACATTTCAGTACACTTTAAGAGACTTTGGAGTTTGGACCCGTTGTAGTCAACGTAACCTATTTCACCCTTTTGACCTGTTATCAATATAGTTAATGTATTAAGCAATTTTCTGGGGGAAAAAAATATCGAGATTATCACTATCATAATTCAGCCTACTATACGCTTAATTACCTTGTCGGGCACATATGATGGATCACATACAACTTTTTTGCATTTCGCAGTTTCTCCTTCAGAGGCGACACCAATCACTTTCCCACTTTCTTCAAATTCTACCTGTAATTCCATGAATCCCATACTTAAAACTGAACCGAACGAATTTTAAGCCACGTGTTCTCACTGTTACTAACACAATCCAAAAAATAGATAAATATACAGAGGTAACGGGAATGATAATATACCTTACATTCTGTCTTATTAAGCAGGTAACTCCCCTCATAAACTGCACTTAATCGTGCAAATGCCTGTACAACCCCCACTCTCAATACATGTACCAAAGCAAACTTAAGAGAATTTGCATGAAACTGAGATATGCGGACCAACCTGTGGCAATTCTCCAAGATCATACACTGGGTAAATGTAAGGTGATCCTGATTCAAAACGTGGCAAGGATTCTGCATAAAGCTTTAAGGTTGCAAAAACAAAGAGTAATTAATATCGAGATGCTGATTGTGATTATCAAGAGACTGATAAAAAATAAATATAATACTTAGATCATGAAGATGTCTTATAGTAATCTTCAGGAGTCCTTTAGGTATACAAACAAAGAATTAAGGTCAGTACACTATGAGTGTGTAGTTCTAAAAGAATATCATAGTGGAAATTAAAGTAAAAATATAAATAAACATGAGCGCACCCTGATTTTCTCACAAAATCTATTGCTGGCATTTCTAAATTACCATCGCTAGTATAAAGTGCCAATGCATGACCAATAAAATCAATCGTATCATCTTCAATTTCCTGCACCAAAAGAAAGACTATAATGTATATTAACAGTCTTAACCGATAGTAGATAAAAAGGAAAAGGTCTTTACCTAATGAGCTCTTTTGCAGGAATTGTGTTCAAATCTAAGCCTTCATGAGATTTAGGATTGTTTTCCTCAAAGTCTTGGACATATATAAAGAATTTGCGTGCTCGCCTCTTTTCAAACAACCCCATTAGTGTAGATTTTAGCGCTTCAACGTCAGTTGCAGGAACTTTGCAGATCTGGACATCAATTCATATGATTATCATACAAGTCTGAAATCCTACTAATAAATTGTGAAGAGGAACTTTGTAGGCACCATACCTTCCCTTTGTTGTACACAAAACTACCATCTACAGACTTGAAATTAAGATACTTCGTAACATCCGTGTGGATCAAAGCACGGACCAAAAGACCATTTGCCATCATGAACTACCGAAACACAAAAAGCTCAATTTCAACTAACTTTCTTTGAATTTTCATTTTGTGTTCAATATATCAATATACCAAACGATCATTTCCGATAACAATCATTCTCTTAACTTTCTATGAAGTGGCATATTGTGTTCAATATATCAAACAATTAGACAATCAATTCAGATCACTGTAATTTGCATACACCTGTGGTTCTCACATGTGTTTAAAGCTTATATATTTCCATACCAACCTCAGCAAAACCAAAAATCAGATGTTTAGCAAACCTGTTCGCTGGATGTTGATCTCGTATGATGAGTGTAAGATGAATTGGAACTTGATGTTGCTCATGTACGGGTCACCATGATCCTTGGATCCCTCGTTTACCCAACCCAACTAAATTACATTAGTTCACTAGCATGATCAAAGTCATCGGCTAGATGATCACTAGCGTCTGGTCCATGTTTCTCCACGTCGCCCAAGGTAAATAAGATATAGTTTTGAAAATAGTAATAATACGCAGGTAGTGTGTCCATGTGCAAAACTACAAGATTGAAACGATATATATTAGGTATAAAAAAAGTAACATTAGTTCAATATATATTTAGATACATACCCGCCATAATATAGTATAACCACTGGCCTTGTGATGGATAAAAGGGTAGTGACTGTGGAAGGTTTAAGACTTTAAACCATGTCCATGATATTATGCCTCCATTTTATGGTCATTGATAGTTCCGATATTATGTCTCCGGATTACGTCTATTTCCATCTTTGCCCTGCCACTGCTATTATTATCTCTAGCCCTGATTTCTACAATTCTACATAACATGTCACAATTAATACGTAATAATTAGCAAAATGCATTCACATATATGCATAATGTATCACAGTTAATAATCTGAATAATCAGTTACATACAAGCAGACACAACAGATCACATCACTCATTAAATCTGCAGCTGAAGCTAAGCCTAAGACTGTTGCTAAACAGGAAGTTACCATAATTCGAATGTTGCCAATGGAAACTCATCAGAAGTATATTACACCAGTGTTTATAGCCAACCATTTGTATTTGACGATCAGAAGGCTTGTGTTGTGTGCAACTTGAAGCTGACTACAATGAGGTTTGTAGCGGCATGCTAGTTCTAATAGAACAACTTGATCAACAGAACTTGGAGTAGGCATGACATTACTAACAAAAGGAAATAAAAATTGAGATACGATGGAACAGTTGCTGCATCATACCAGGTGGAGAACCTGGATTCTGTGTACCATGGCTGTAGGTGAGGGGGGCCAAGCAAACCAAAACGAAGGACAAGTAATCCTCTTTATAAAATACAATTCTAATAGTGTGTTAAACCTTGTACTTCATGTTTCTAATCCTCTTATAAAGTTTCATTTCTCTCTTTAAATATTCTGATTTCGCACTTAGAACAAAAACATGTATGAAACACTACGTCACTTCCCAAAGTTCTACTTTCAGCGACTCTTTGGTTGGTAAAAAACCAAAAAGACCCTTTCTATTTGATATTTTGTACATCCATTCACTTTCCCTACTCACCGACATAACTCCAACTCAACGGCATTATACGAGCTCACATCAACTAGTAACAATCGACATTAGCCAACAAACACCAAAAAAAGAATGCAAACTGATCATAAGCACAACTCACATGAACAAAATAGATCATTACGAGTGAACATTTACAACTTACAGATTAGTCAAAAGTTCAAGTGTTCAACTTACAGCTTACTCACTTACAAATTCCCATATTGCTCTTGCTTTTCACTTTTATAACTTAACATATCAAATATCTATATCTCAATTAAAAAATGCATTAAAAATTAGGGCTACTATACTTGCCACACTTTCCTCTTCAGGGTAGCGAACAAAATTTTTTATTTTTGAGGGTATTATACTTTCAAATTCATCCTCTTTAGGGTATTTTGCAAAAAAGTTGGACATTTTTACCCCTCTTACCCACAAGAGCAAATGATGGCAAGTATGATATTTTTTTATATCATTTGCCCTAGTTTTTTATTATGTTAAATTTTGGATATGTATTAAGATAATTTATTTAATGATTTATAATTGTGTTAAATCTATGATAAAAATGTTTTGTTTTAAGTTTACACTATTTACTTATTAATCGTATTTGTAATAATTTAATATATACTTAAAAAATGGAAAATTAAAATCATTCGGACAATTATAAAAAAAAAACAACACTTTTTCATTCAGATTCAGACATTATAGCTACCTCTTATTAGTAAGATGTGGTAGTCAGATTCAGATGCGGTAGTCAGATTCAGATGTGTAACATCTTAATCAAACAAACACACCTTTAATCTAGTCATAGTATACTCTCTAGTCTATGCTTCAACAAGTGACGAACACAAATTTATATGCAAGTACTTCAGGTAATTTATATGCAAGTACTTCAGGTTATGATATAATTCCTGCTAATTTAGCGGAAGCGTTAAACCTAATTCGATTTAACGCTTGAAGCGTTAAACAACTTGAAGTGAATTAGGGCAAATGATAAAACAAAACATTTTTATCATAGATTTAACACAATTATAAATCATTAAATAAATTATCTTAATACATATCCAAAATTTAACATAATAAAAAACTAGGGCAAATGATAAAAAAAAAAAAAAAGTATCATACTTGCCATCATTTGTTCTTGTGGGTAAGAGGGGCAAAAATGTCCAACTTTTTTGCAAAATACCCTAAAGAGGATTAATTTGAAAGTATAATACCCTCAAAAATAAAAAAATTTGTTCGCTACCCTGAAGAGGAAAGTGTGGCAAGTATAATACTTTTTTTGATCATTAGCCCTAAAAATTAGGGCAAAATAAACTGAAATAAAGAGAGATACAATTACACAAATATCTTTATCTCAATTAAGTCTAAAAGATTAACAAGTTTTATTTCATTAATAAATTCATCTCAATTAGGTCTAACTAAATTATAAACATAATCGGAACGGTAGTAAATTGGGGCAATAGAAGAATTAAACCTTGATGAGAGTGCTTGACGGCAGATGTACGGTGGTCGACGGCAGATGTACGGTGGTCAACGGCAGATGTACGATGGTCGATGGCAGATGTACGGTGGTCGACG
>BPTQ01000008.1:2830768-2949140 GCA_019973895.1 Chrysanthemum seticuspe | reverse complement strand
CGGTGGTGGTTGTGAGTGGTGGTGGATGGGGTTGTGGTAGTGGGTGACGGTGGTGGCTATGAGTGGTGGTGGATGGGAGTGGTGGTAGTGGGTGACAGTGGTAGTGGGTCGCGGTGGGTGGCGATGGTTAAAAAAAATAGTAAAAATAGGACTAACATTGTAAAACTTTGTACAACACAGGGATCATTTATGTAAGAAAACTGAAAATAATATAGAAAAGAGTAAATTGCAAAAATCGTCCTTAAAGTTTGGCCAAATTGCAAGTTTCGTCCCAAATGTTTATAAAGGGCATTTTAGTCATTTGTTGTTGGTCAGGGACGATTTTTGCCCCAAAAGTTTCCCACATGGACGATCCTTGCATTTTCTAAGCGTTTGGGACGAAACTTGCAATTTAGCCAAACTTTAAGGACGATTTTTGCAATTTACACTTTTTTTAATGACCCATAATTTGGTTCCTCTGCAAGCTACACGGTACAACTTGCTGGCCTTGTTAACTCTATTGGAGTTTTATAGGTAGCGATCTGAGTCAATTTTCCATGTAATAAAACAACACGTGCGATGCTAAAACAATCACCTTTTTCAACAACAAACTACCACTCTCTTACACTTATACAAACGAGCGAGCAACGAACTAGAGTAAACACAAGAAGACTACACAATCATACATACAATAAAAGAGGAAATCGGATCGTTAACCGGTCAGCCCAAAAGGGGTTAAGCATCTTAATTCATGTGAAGAATGTTGGTTTTATGGACAATAAATTAATAGACGTGAGTTAGGATCGAACTCGAGACTATGGGATTGCACACTTTACGTATGAGAATTTAAAGTTAATAATTAAATATAAACGTTATATTTATTTATTTATTAAACGAAATAACTAACGGACGTTATGTAATTAATGTAATGGATTAACGGTCGTTAAATGTTTATGGAAAAGGACTAAATTGCAAAAGTTGGGAAGGTTCCGGAATCCCTTTGGGATCTCCTATACCGATCGGCCATGGGACAAAACAAGGAAAGAAAAACCTAACTTGTTCACCAAGTTTGCTTGTGTATATATACAAGGTTAGGGGTTTTATTTTTCCATCTCTTGTGCTCATTAGCTAAACCCTAAAAAATAGTTTTGTGTGTGTTTTCTTTGTCCAAACCGATCGGCCACACCTTTAGTGTGTCGATCCAAAACCTTTTCCACAATCAAGTTATTTGTTTGATAAAAACCTAGCATTACTTTAATTCGGTTTAGTACGTGTGTACAAGAACATAGTACAATCACACTATTGATTGTATCTTGGATTGAATTACAAAACGGTAAGGGGTAATTCACATAATCCTATAAACCCTAATTAGGGTTCATCCTAATTGCTAGTTTGTGGATTTGATTCTTGTTCGGCTAGAATCAAGAAAGGTACGCATACTTTATTCTTTAGTTAATTAATTATTCATTATATGTTCCTATACGCTTCCGCACTTACTTTGATGTTTATTGTTTATATTTATGATTAGTCATGTTATATAATTCCAACAAAGAATTCAAGAGTACGAAAGCACTTTGATTTTTTCGCACAACATATCTCTTCTAGGAGGTTTTGATTTGCAATATGACCGATGTGGATATTTTCATATAAACCCCGATCAGCCTACAAAGGAGTTTGTTACTATTGCAAAAATCATCATTATTCCATGATTTTACTTTACTAACTTAACCAAGTCAATATAGTAATGGGAATGAAACCAAAATTCGGTTCAAAATTAACAAACATTTCGTTAAATCCTTCGATTTTAATAAAGATGGTATGAAAGAACTAAGGTACACAACTATAAACAAAGCAGCTGCTTCTTTTTTTCAAAGATCATTATTCTCTTCATATTTGAATACGTTCAAACAGCCCCAAAGATTATACAAAATCATTAGCAAAAGATTAGTTACCGAATTTACATGAGAAAATGGATACCTACGAACAGTCTCAGTGTGTAGTACATATCAATCTGTTCTAATCTTTTTCCAAGATCACCCTTTAGATCAATATGTCAACACAACCGCAGGTCTAGTACTTGAAGACAATATGACATCCATAAAGAATCGCCTGCAACCCGGTATTAGATATATTGGTGGTTCTCCAATATTGGAGATATATTGGTGGTTCATACATATTGCAAGATCACCAATATTAGGACAATCAGTAAGTTCAAGTGTTTTTATTTGTGAGCAATAACTGTTACATAATGCTTGATCACAACGAATGCTAAGTTCTTCCAATTTCGGAAGTTTCTTCAATGCTTTAAATAAGCTTCCAGCCTTAAACTCGGAAGATGCAATTTCGAGATATATAAGATTAGGTGATCTGTTAAAGATAGATACAAGATTGATCAAAAAGTTTTTAGCGTGTTTCCTGGAAAAATGAAATTTTGATTGTAACTAACTACAAAAATCAAACAAAATCTTAACATTGTTTTATAAC
Source organism: Chrysanthemum seticuspe (assembly GCA_019973895.1). Classification (NCBI taxonomy): domain Eukaryota; kingdom Viridiplantae; phylum Streptophyta; class Magnoliopsida; order Asterales; family Asteraceae; genus Chrysanthemum; species Chrysanthemum seticuspe. The sequence continues at coordinate 2,946,677 of BPTQ01000008.1, read as the reverse complement.
ATAACAGATTAGATAAACCCTCCTTGTGGTTTGCTGAAAATTAAGGATATCTAAAGGCATTGTTTGCTGTCATATTTGACTATCTGAGAGACTGAAAGTGAAATTCGCAACGTACTTGAGGGCAGGGACGGATCATGTAGGATGTGTGGGAGCCGGTGCCCCTCATGGCTAGCCGAAAAAGTTGAGATTTTAGTGTAATTTTTTTTTTAATTTTGATCTTTTTTAAAAAATGCTCCTGACCAAAAACTCAAATTGCCCCCACCCACATATTAAAATCTAACATTCAACACTCTAAAGCCTTATAAATCCATCATCTCTAGGTAAAAATACTTGATTTATCATTATGATTTTTGTTTTTTCTACCACATTTTGTTGCTATTGTATCGCGGCTCCCCACTAATTTCTTGTAAATCCTTTGAGTTTCTAATAAAGTGACGTTCATTCCATTTGCTTTTTCTACATTTGGGGAGCTGGACGCAGAAGCTTTGGATACACTTTCACACATCAAGACTGTTACTGTTAGCCACTCGAATAATGTCAAGAGCGGTGCTTTTATTTTTCATAGACTAAGTTTTTGTATTCAGAAAGGAGTGAAAGCCCAACTAGTGTCTCGGCTTCCCACTAATTTCTTGTAAATCATTTTGTTTTTCTAATGAAGTGAGGTTTATTATAATAATAATAATAATAATAATGATAATACTGTAAAAAAAATGCCCCTCTCATCCTATACGTAATCAAGCGTGTATGTTTTGGCTTCTTAATCGGTCTTAATTGCTTAATAAATTTAGAAAAGCTTATAGGTCTTAACTCTTTTGTTTGTAACCTAATAATAATAATAATAATAAGAAAAAATTACACGTTTGGTCCTTATGGTATACCCCAAATAACAACTTTAGTCCCTAAGTCGTTTTTATTACACCAGCAGTATCTAATTTTGAAACTATGCACGCTTTTGGTCCCTATTTTGGATGGGCGTTAGTTAAGTCCGTTAAGTATTTTGCGCTGTTAGTCCTTCGTTAATAATTTTTGCACCGTTAGTCCTTAAAGTTATATGCATAAATCGTCCTTGTGGTTAGCCCGGTCAACGGGTCAGTCAACGCCACGTGTCACCACCTGAGTGGTGCCACGTGGCAGCGGGGTCGGGTCGGTCAACGGGTCAAGTCGGGTCGGGTCGGGTTGCCACATGGACCAATGAGGTGGTGCCACGTGGCATTAGTAATATAACCAACAATATTGGCTCCCCCTGGATTCGAACTCGGGACCTTTTGTTTGGGAAGCAATGCTTTGCCCAACTGGGCTAGGCATAGCTTCATGAATATTACCCTAAAGTTAATACATAACCCTTTCTAAAAGGTAAAAGCCCAATTCATTATTATTAAAAGGTTCAATTTAGTTTTTGGCCTATCAATTTACGGAGTTATATGGACCGTAAAAAAATAAATAAATATACCGTCGGACTCGTTTTTTCGTGCTCTTTCCAATGGTATGCTCGGGGATTTTTTTAGACTTTAAACGAACCTCGAAAAATGCGAAAATAATCTTTTTTTCTGTTTTTGCATTTTTCGAGGTCCAAACCAAGTCAAAAAAATTATCCGAGCATACCGTCGGACTCGTTTTTTCGTGCTCTTTCTAATGGTATGCTCGAGGAATTTTTTTGACTTGGTTGGATCCTCGAAAAATGCGAAAATCATCGTTTTTTCTTTGTTTTCGCATTTTTCGAGGTTCGTTTGAAATCAAAAAAATTCCCCGAGCATACCATTGGAAAGAGCACAAAAAAACGAGTCCGACGGTATGCTCGGATAATTTTTTTGACTTGGTTTGGACCTCGAAAAATGCAAAAACAAAGAAAAAACGATTATTTTCGCATTTTTCGAGGTTCGTTTGAAGTCAAAAAAAATCCCCGAGCATACCATTGGAAAGATCACGAAAAAACGAGTCCGACGGTATATTTATTTATTTTTTTACGGTCCATATAACTCCGTAAATTAATAGACCAAAAACTATATTGAACTTTTTAATAATATTGAATTGGGCTAACTTTTAGAAAGGGTTATATATATAATTTAGGCTAGAATAACTGAAGCTATGCTTAGCCCAGTTGGGCAGAGCTATGCTTCCCACCCAAGTGGCCCGGGTTCGAATCCCATACGTGACAAATTGCTGGTATATTTTACCAATGCCACGTGGCACCACCTCATTGGTCCACGTGGCAACCCGACCCGACCCATTGACCGACCCGACCCGACCCGTTGACCGACCCGACCCAATGCCACGTGGCACCACTCAGGTGGCGACACGTGGCGTTGACCGACTTGTTGACCGACCCAACCACAAGGACGATTTATGCAAATAACTTTAAGGACTAACGATGCAAAAATTATTAACGATGGACTAACAACGCAAAATACTTAACGGACTTAACTAACGCCCATCCAAAATAGGGACCAAAAGTGTGCATAGTTTCAAAATTAAATACTGCTGGTGTAATAAAAGTGACTTAGGGACTAAAGTTGTTATATTGGGCAAACCATAGGGACCAAACGTGTAATTTTTTCTAATAATAATAATAATAATAATAATAATAATAAGCTTTTGTATACACTTTCACGAATAGTGTATACGGGGAGCTCGACACGCAAGCTTTGGATACACTTTCACGTATCAAGACTGTTGCTATTAGCCACTCGAATAGTGTCAAAAGTGGGGCTTTTATTTTCCACATATTAAGCTTTTGTATTCAGAAAGGAGTGGAAGCCCAACTAGTGTCTCGGCTTCCCATCAATTTCTTGTAATAATAATAATAATAATAATAATAATAATAATAATAATAATAACCATATATCTTTTATCTGTTGTCAAAAATACCGATTTCTTAAAGGCTACTAAAGCTAATCAAATATTAACACAAAAAAAAAAGAAAAAAAAAAAGGGGATACACATTGCATATAATGATAAGGGAAATGCTACAACCACTCACACTTTACAAAAAAAAAACCACACAATGAGATGGCATGCTTACTTGGACTGTTGACTTGGACAAAAAAAAACCACACAACCAAATCTAATTTTCTCTCTCTGTAATCCTTTATAATCCATCAAAATCTGCAACAATCATCTTCTCCATCTTAGATGAATCATTGATGTCAAAAGCACCAAATATTTCTTCATATCAATCAGATGAATCATCGTACATTTCTTCTCGTTTACATGATGATGATTTGTCGAAAACAACCAAGTAAGTCTTTTACTCCTTCTCAAGAGAAGGAAGAAGGTATTCTCATTGAACAATTTATTCCACTAAAAAGTTAATGAATATGTCTGACCTTTTCATTTTATGCTCATTGTGACTGTAGAAATTGCAAGATTTTGATTATATTGGAGCCGAGGATAATGAAACAACGAAGAAACGTTATAAGAAGGATGAAGAGCTATTAAGAAACGTCCAAATGCAGCAATCATCATGTCTCAACTCTTTGAATGGAGCAGTGAACTCCCCGAATACAACATTTAGCCCTCCAACTACGACACTTGATCCTGCGTAGATGGTGTCTATTATTTTTGTTAATCACATTGTCAATTTATCTCAAATTATGATTTTGTGTAGTTGCTTGATAAGATGAAGTGTTGGATACATTTGTGTATTTTTGAGATGAATGCAATTGTGCTTTTATTAATCAGTGTTTCTTTTCTTTCTTTTTTTGTTTTGCATTTGATTATGTTACAAGTTTATATGCTACTTGTACACCTTATAAATGCTGATTTTTAACAGCTTTTATATGTTGTTCGGATTGCTCAAATATGTGCTTGTTAATAGCTTTTTATATGCTGTTATTTAACAGCTTTCTATGCTGATTTTTAACAGGTTTTATGTGCCGTTTGGACTGATTTTTAACTAGCAGTGGTTTCGAGAAGCCTAGCAGTGGTACCCGATACCACTAGCAGTGGTTTCATAACTAGCAGTGGTTTCATAACTAGCAGTGGTACCCGATACCACTAGCAGTGGTTTCGAGAAGCCTAGCAGTGGAAACGAATTAAAGCTAGCAGTGGTTTCCATGTTTGGTCGCGTAACAAAGATCACAAGCTAGCTCTGTTCGGGTTCACTCTAGTAGCTTGTGTTATGAATATATGATCACAGTAATCTGAGAGTCGTGTAAACACTATCAGATTGAGAATATGTTTTGTTAGTTATGAAACCAGAACCAAGAAACGAATTATATGACCAAAAAACTGCATAGCGGTTGTAACTGCTATAGAAGTTACTTAACAACCGAGCAGTTAAAATATGGGACAAAATACCAGAAATTTTATTTTCTAGTGCGTTTTTAACATAGCACTTTATACCAAATAAAATTTTTCCAGGGGCTGCCGCCCCTTGGACCCTGCCAGGGGCTGCCGCCAGGGGCGCTGCCCTTGGACCCTGCTACCAGGGGCGCTGCCCCCGGACCCCCGTCATTCGGGGCTTCGCCCCCAAATAGCAATCATAATAACGTCATACAAGTGTGCACTCCGCACAACCCCGGCTTGTTGAACATTTATTACAATTACACATTGGTCAATTAAGTCAATCCATTACACTTAAATAATATCGGTGATGTAAAATCACCAACAGCTTATGGATTGCGACTAATGTGCAGCTGCTTAATACCCACATTACCCATCCTCTTCCATTCCTTTAAAAAAAGACTTGAGCAACAGAGTGTAAAAGAAAAGAAAGAAAGTAAAAAGGAAAGAGAGAGAATTAGTGGGATCCTAGTCACCAAGTCCAAGTAAGCACCCACCTCATTGCGTGGGAAAGTTTTTGTAAATTGTGAGTGAGCCTAGCACTCCTCTTATATTTAACACAATATTTTACATAATGAGTTACCACTTTTATAGTAATGAAACTTGTGTGTAGCTATAAACTATCTTTGTTTTACATCACCCATCAATGTAGGATATCTAGAAATACAACGTGTATGAGCATTTTCAACAGCTATACCCGATTCTTAGTTTCAAAACTTTTAAACACAAAGCCACAAGTTCACATTTCTATCCACTGACACACTTTCAAACGAGTTTTATATATAAGACAAGGCAAAGACTATGTTTTCGGAAAACATTATCGTCTAAACCTCTTCGATTGAAGTTCATGCATTCTAAATTATGTTGTGAGTATGATTAGCGTTGACATTGTAGTTGACTTGCATTTTGGAGTTTTGCCGTAGGTTTCAGATTGATAGCAAGTAAAGAAGTACATGCATCTTTTATTCATTTGTAACTTTGAGCATATCATAACTAATAATATATACGTTTTTCATTCTCGGTTATGACAACGTAACATGATGCAAGTAGTTTTTCCTCACTTGCTTGCCAACGTAATGTAGTATCGGTAATGTCAGGATTTCTTTCGAAAATTGGTTCGAGTTCTTTGGTTTTTTTTGTCTTTCGTTTCGAAAATTGTCAGGATTTCTTTCGAAAATTGGTTCGATTCGTCGATGTATGTGGCTCACTTTCAATTGAGAGAGTGAAAGCCCTAATTAATATATACGTTAATTTAACCTAGACATTGATTATTAATAGGGTTTTATCGAATAAGTTGCATGTGGCTACTTGTTTACACGTATAAATTGTTTATTATGTGCGCATTGTTTTTTAGTAGTTTATTTTTTATTTATTACTTGTTTGTTTGGTTAGTTAATTTGATATCTTTTGAATTGAGAAGGTTTTGTTTAGTTTAAAGCGGTAACAAATCAGGCATAATAAAAAGATAAGTTTTAATGGGAAACGAATTTTGACAGATTGTATTATTTGTTTGTTCATTATTTATTTTTTATTTGATGATTTTTTGTTACGCGTGTATTATTTGTTAAATATGCACATTTGTTCATCGGTGTACGTTGAATAAGCTATAGTACATGCATATTTTGTAACTTTGAGCATATCATAACTAATAATATATACGTTTTTCATTCTCGGTTATGACAACGTAACATGATGCAAGTAGTTTTTCCTCACTTGCTTGCCAACGTAATGTAGTATCGGTAATGTCAGGATTTCTTTCGAAAATTGGTTCGAGTTCTTTGGTTTTTTTTGTCTTTCGTTTACAGGTGGATACAACGCACAACGTTTAAATTTATAACTTTACATGGCCACTTTTTTTATGCAAGTCAAGACACCCTAAAGCATATGTACCACCTCATCTTTATTTACAAATGCAACCTTAAAGATTAAAAAAAAAAAAAAAAAAAAAAAAAAAAAAAAAGCGAGTGCATCAATTAACTCAAGAAACCATGTGTGGAATTTTATTCACTTACCCAAATGGTTACGTATGCTTCTATCATACACAAAGAAAACATAAACTGCTCGTTTATACATATGTCGGGATTGGCATAGTACATGAGTCATAATCCGACCGCATTCATTGGCTATGTGAAATGCAAGAACCAAAAGGCTTTTGGCCTAACTATGCATGAGCAATCGAAAGGTAGGATGGAAACGAGTTGAGTCAAGCCTGTTTCGTTTATATTTACAATGCTCGAGCTTGTTTAGAGCCTTTTTAGCTCGAGCGTGTTTGTGTTAGCTTCTTTCTCGATCTTTAAGTGTTTAATAAATTTGGAAAAGCTCATAGGTCTAACTCTTTTATTTGTAACCTAGTAACAAAAATAATAAAAAAATAAAAAAAAATAAAAAAAAAAAGGAAAAAAAAACGGGTAGACACAAACCACACATTTACTCTATGAAAATATTAACTTCAATTTATACCATATATCTTTTGTCTGTTGTCAAAAACTTAAGTTACTTATTTCTTAAAAGCTACTAAAACTAATCAAATATTAACAAAAGTAGAAGATAGACATTGCATATAATATTATATTAATACAACATTTTAAATAACATGAACCTTTTACTTTACTGAAGAAACGTGTGTGTAGTTATAAACTATCTTTGTTTTACATCACCCATCAGGGAGGGGGGAGTGGTCACCTAATACCCTAGGTGCCACCTCACCTCCATCCAATAAAAACCTTACACATCAAAACTACCCAATTTTACCCTAACCATACCCTAAGTGGAGGGAGTGGTCACCTACACTACCCGATTTTTTTTTTTTTTTTTTTTTTTCATACATAAAATCACATACAATATTTAAAATAAAAACATACCATTTCATTAAATAAAATAAAACATTACATAATACTTAAAAAAAAAAAAAGATAACATAATACTTAAAAACATTACATAATTTGAAATTAAAACAAGTTGAAACTACAACTTAAAAATTGCAAGCCCATCCGTGTTTGGCTGCAAGTTGACGTTTTTGGTTCAGAACGAATTCCAACATAGCGGGATCGCGAATGTGATCATGCGGCTCCAAAAAATACTTCATCTCCCGTTGTTCATTCTTGAACTTCGCCCCCTCGATTTGTGTAGCCAACAATTGTTTTGCCAACGCATCCTTCTCGCGTTTTTCTGCCAAATATTCCGTCTTCTTTTGTGTGTACGAGTTGATTTCTTCCGCAACACTTGAGATCGACGAGGATACAGCTTGCTTCTTTTTCATCTTTCTTGAAAGTGGAGGGGTGGGGTCTTCATTCATATCGGGAACGGTGTTGCTTGCCGATTCATACTCCCCCGACTTCCTTTTTGAAGAGTTGCTTGTCGAACCGGGAATAGCTTGAAAACATTCTTGCTCGGTCCATTTGTCATGACCTCTGACAACCTCCCACGCCAAAGTATGAGTAAATTGTCTTTTCTTTGCTGTATAGTAATCCAACTCAGCTTGCCTCACCACGTCCAAGTCGTTGCACCCACTAGCCTTAGCACGTTTCTACATTATATACAAAATAATAAAAATATAGCTTAAACAAATAATGTAATTGTAAATAATATAGTATAGATTATGTAAAATAAAAAGTATAGATTATGTAAAATAAAAAGTATAAATATAACTTGTACCGCTTGGATGTAGTAGCCGTTGAAAATACCCATGGCCGTGTTCATTGTTTTCCACTTGGTATTCAACGAATGAAAAGTTCGTGAACTCGAACCCATACTTGACTCGTAATGCTTGAGAACCCGTTTCCAAAAACCGTCGGACTTTTGTTCATTACCGACAACACCACATTCGGAGATTTGAATCCATGCTTTCGCCAAAGCCTCCTCTTGTGCCGGTGACCAAAATTCACGGGGCCTCCTCCCGGCGAAAGCTTTTTTCTTTCCTCTCGGATCAACTTCTTGAACTTCCTCATCTTCGTCTTCTTCGTTTGGTAGTGGTTGTGTTTCGGGTACGTACTCTACTTCTTCATCAATGTTTTGGAACGGGGAAAACTCGCTTGTAGTAGTGATGTTGTAGTGTTGTGGATTCATTTGAGGAGGACCCATATTATATTGGAAAAAGGGTGGAGATTGGGGTTGTGGAACGTAAAAATTCGGGGGTTGTTGAGAATAAAATTGGGTAAATCCTAACGGAGTTTGTTGTGGTTGATTCGGGGACGGTTGAGAACGACCTTGACGCGAGGTGGTTGGTTTTTTACCTCTTCTTGAATCCATGGTTTCGCCAAAGTTTGAAAGATTAATGTGTGAAATGGTTTGGTTTGTGTATTGTTATTTTGAAAAATGAAGTGAAATGGTTTGGTTTTAAAGAGGAAATTTTTTTTTTTTAAATTTTCGGCCAAATATAGCCGTTGCTATATGCAACGTATCTTTTTTTTCAAAAAAACGCTCCTACAAACAGTCGGCTTCCCAACCCGTTTTTTGTAGCCGATTTTCATACCCGAAGGGGTGGCGGCGGTGTTACCGATCGGGTACCCTTACCCGATTTGGTACCCGCTGCCCACTCCCTCCCCTCTCAATGTGGATATCTAGAAATACAATGTGTATGAGCATTTTCAACAACTACACCCGATCTTTAATTTCAAAACTTTTAAACACAAAGCCACAAGTTCACATTTCTATCCACTGACACACCTTCAAACGAGTTTTATATATAAGACAAGGCAAAGACTCTCTTTTCGGAAAACATTATCATTTAAACCTCTTTGATCGAAGTTCATGCATTCTAGATTTGTCAACATTGTAAGTAATAAGAACACAATACTCTTACCAGATTTGACAACATTGTAAGTGTTTCATTAACCAGTGAAAGAAAATAGTGTGCTATTTACATTCTACACCTTTGAGAAAGTCCATACATAACAATTACTTATGTATTTATGTATTCTACTATATAGATGATGGATTATCCATCAATGCTATTAACTTAAAATATTTGGCGTGCAATTTCTTTCTTAATAGGTTTACCATTCCAACAATTGTATGTAGTACCTTTAAATGATCAAAGCACAACAACTAGATAAATTATGCTAGTTTTTCTTTTACTAATTTTGCGGTAAATTAGTCTAGCTTCTAATTTTGTAACTCAAAAAATATGCAATTTCATAACTATTAAAATTTGCTTATGAGTTATGTATTTAGAATTTAGACAATTCTTGTTTTCCTATTATTCCTTTCGCATTCATGAAAATGAATAGGATTGAATCTCACTCTTTCTTATGAAAAGAGGACTAGGTTTATTCTTGTAGTAAAGTTGACTCTACCAAAACCTTTACATGTGTAGATCAATTTATAAATATACAAAATTGGAATGGTTAAAAGATAGACATATTCTGTTGGCATGAAGTCATGCTTATATACGTAAATAACAATGTAATGGACACATGATTTGACCCTTTTGAAACCATGCTAATCTGAATCCGCCTCGACTTATATATGGCTCGACTATATGCATGTTTCTTTATATAATATCGAGATTTAATGAGTAAAAACATACGTACACGTTTGGTTTAGCTTGTGTCGAATAGAAAATAGATAAGGGTCTCGATTTGGTTTTGTAATGGGTCGAATGGAATTAACTTGAGTGGAGGGTGTCTCGATCTAGGTTAATATTTTATGTGTGTCATATAAACTTGGGTAGGTTTAGAGTTTCGCATGGTTTAAAATGTAAATGATAATCAACAACTAAACTAGAATTTTCATGCAATATACGATTTAAATAAGGAGTTAAAGTTTAGTTTTGTAAATTAAATAAGGATCGTGAAGAGGGAGTGTAGGGGATCGTTTTGGTGTAGGTGGTGAAGAGTGGTGGCCGACGGTGAGGCGACGATGGCCAATTTTTACCGGCGGCGGCTAAGGCATAGTGAGGAGAGAGAGTTTTCCTAAAAAACTCATGTGCTGTGTTGAATAATCTTCTAAAGTTTACATTCATGCATTGTAAATTATGTTACGAGTATGATTAGTGTTGACATTGCAGTTGACTTGCATTTTAGAGTTTTGTCTTAGAGCATTAGCTATGGAAAATGATTGGTACACTCTAAATTATTATGTTTGGACATTTATACTCTCACATAGGTGAAAGTATAAGAATAACTATGAGGGTATAAATATCAAAACATAATAATTTAGAATGTACCAATCATTTATTTGAATGTACAAATCATCTCCTATTAGCTATGGTGAGTAGTTTTTGCTCCTCATTTAAGGCCTACTGGTTGTCACCTCATCTTAACCTTATCACTTTAAAGTACCTATTCACTCATAACAAACTCTCTCTTTCTCATTTGGGCCCCACCTACTCCTAATTCTTTTTTCTATTTCCACAAACAAACTAAATTCATTGCATAAAAATTACAATACAAAACATAAAAAAAGCACACGAAACATAAAAAAACAATACGAAAAAAGAAACGATATGAAAAATAAAAAACATACGACAAAGAAAAAATACGAAACTTAAGAAATACATTATTGCCCGGTCACACGTTTGGATATTTTTTTCATTATTTGTTAAAATTGTGTGTTTTTTACAGAGTATAAGTGGGTTAACAAAATTTTTTCTAAACAAAAAAAAGTTTGAATTTGAAAGTTAACGTTAAAATGCAACGGATAGTTTGATTTTTTTTTGTCTTTTTCTTCCTCACTTTGCAAGTACTGAAGTACATGCATCTTTTCTCCCTTTGTAACTTTGAGCATATCATAACTAATACTCCAATATATGTATTTTGAGGAAAGATTACATTTGATTTTTTAGTTACACACGTTAATTAGTAACCTGATTTGTAGTTACACACGCTAATTCCTAACTTCCAAATTGATGTAATTACACAAAAATGGTGTTCAATTGTACCATGTAAGTTTAAATCTATAACTTTTTACATGTGCAGTTTTTTATGCGAGTCAAAACACTTTAAAGCGTATGTACATATTTTTGATCTCATCTTTATTTACAAGATGCAAACCTAAAGATTAGAAGGAAAAAAAAAAGAAAGTCAAACTTGAAGCACATAAAAATAAAAAAATGCGAGGGTACCAATTAACACAAGAAGCCATATGTTGTTCACTTACCCCTTTGATTACGTATGCTTCTATCATACATACAGAAAACATAAAATGCTCGTTTTTATATATACCGGGACCGGCATGGTACATGAGTCATAATCCGACCACCTGTATTGGCTATGTAAGCATGCTATGCAAGAACCAAAAGGTTTTGGCCTAGCTATACCTAACAAGTCGAGTCGAGCCTGTTTTGTTTATATTTACAATGCTCGAGCTCGTTTGGAGCCTGTACTTATAGCTCGAGCGTGTTGGTGTTGGCTTCTTATCGGTCTTAAGTGATTAATTAAATTTGAAAAAACTCATGGGTCTAACTTTTTTGTTTGAGACCTATTAATAATATTAAAAAAAAAAGAATGATAGAGTCGTCAAACCGCATAATTAATTCGATATGCAAATTATGCAATGCATTATGAAATCTATACTTATATCGTTTATCTATTGTCAAAAATTAAAGTATTTATTCCTAAAATCTAATTCGATATGCAAATTGGTGTGTTATATTGCATTAATATAACACATATGTGCATTTTAACATACAAGCAAAACGTGTATGTATTTATAAACCATCTTTGTTTCGCATCCCCCACCAATATGGGACATCTAGAAATACAATGTGCAAGACCATTTCAACAATTATACCCGATTCTTACTTTAAAAACTTTTACATACGAAGAACATATTTACTCACTTACCACCTCCAAACGAGTTTTATATACAAGGCAACGGCTATCTTTTCGGCAAACATTATTATCTAGACTTCTTCGGTTTAAGCTCATGCATTCTAAATAGTATGCTTAGCGTTGACATTGCGGTTGAATTGTATTATGGAGTTTTGTCGTAAGTTTGAGCATATCATAACTAATAATTTATACGTTTGGAGGAAATATTATCTCCTTAACTTGGTTTTCTAGTTAAATACCTTACTAGCTTTGATACGGTCATCCGAACAACTATTTGAATCCTTTGGAGATATTGTAACGAGTGTCTTTTTACGACTAAGAAGCCTAATAAAGAGTCAGTCCTTAATGATGTAAATCAATGCTCTTTCGATTGGCTAGGAACCTGATGCACAAATGGTGTTGAATTGTATCATGTACATTACAAGTTCAGTAAAAGCCGTAAGGGTGTTGTATTATGAAGAGAACACGGTATGTTCAGGTTTTTGCTTCCACCAGTTATTGCAGAAGTTCCAACTTTCATACCAGAAGAAAATATATTTTTTCCATAATCGAACTAACCAGATACATCCCTACATTTTCCAGAATCTGGTGACGTTTTTGAAACCCACATCTTTCACTATCACTTTAAACGCTTGTTCATCCTGGCACTTTAAAAGAAATGTAGGTATATATCTTTCACCATTATACAATGCAAACAGTGAGAGCAAACTTAGTGTTGTTTGGAAAGAATCCATTGTGGTTGTACGATCAACAAGAACCACATTCCCGCTTTTGGTCACCAAACAAAGTACCTCTTTGGGAGTTGTCTCTTTTTATAACCATGTGATAAGTGGGCCATGTGATTAGCATGGTACATGAGTTGTAAATCGATCGTATATATACTTTCGCTATGTGAAGCGTGTTTGTATCGGCTTCTTTATCGGTCTTAAGTGCTTAATTAAATTTGAATAAGTCATAGGTCTAACTTTTTTGTTGTGGCAAAATAATAATAAAAATTTAGACGGTAGACTCAAACTAGGTAATTGTTTTATAAATAATGTTGCTTGTTCTCTAAACGTTGTATTATTTATGGGTTACATATGCAATATTTACTATTTACTATCAAGGCCGAATTTCAGCATGTGCGGGAAGTGTAACCGTACAGGCCTCCATTTTTTAGGGGCCTCAAAATTTCAAAAACTTCAATATAAATATACACTCGTTTTTAAATGTTTGGTTATGTTAATAGAAGATTTAAGATAGAAATATAGAAGAATTTCATGAAAAAAGAAAAGAAAGCTTAAATTAGACAACAATGGTGGTAAATGGATTGCGATTTGTTGAAGAAGACAAAGCCAAAAATGTTGTAGATGGTGGGCCCTTCAAATTTGATTTGACTTTTGCTCCTATTAGTTTTGAAAGTCACATTTTTTCCTTTATATTTATAATATGTATCATTTTGATCCCTTGTCTCTATTACAATTACCACCATCACAAAAGGAGATTATATTTCCAATTTGAAACATGTCTTAATTTTTTTTACCTATGATATATTTAGAAATTAAACATGAAGCATCTGACTTTATAAAACTACTGTATTATTTTACAGTCAACAGCCACATATAAAAGGAAAAGAGATGTGTATAACTATAATTAGATTAGCAATTTTTCATTTGCTCGATACCAAAAATACCAAACAGAAAATGCATTATAACATTATTGTTCGGTAACTTTATAGTTATTTTGAATTTCACATTTAAAAGGCCTATTATGAAATTGTGGCACAGGGCCTCCAAATTTCATGGAACGGCACTGTTTACTATATGTATATTAACTTCAAGTTAGACTGTATATCGTTTGTGTACTTAAAAAGCTACTAAAAGTGATTAAAATTTAAAATTAACAAAATAATAAAGTCCACTTAAAAATCTACTAAAGGTGATTAAAATTTAAAATTAACAAAAGAATAAAGTCTATGTTTACTATATGTATATTAACTTCAAGTTAGACTATATATCGTTTGTGTACTTAAAAAGCTATAAAGGTGATTAAAATTTAAAATTAACAAAAGAATAAAGTCTAGTAGTATATATTGCTTTATTAACACAACATTTTACATAATATATGCACCTACAATTCATTCTGTGTTAGTAAGATGCGTTTGTAGTTATAAACTATTTTTGTTTTGCATCCCCCACCAATGTAGGACATCTAGAAATACAATGTGTAAGACCATTTCAACAATTATACCTGATTCTTATTTTAAAAACTTTTACATACGAAGCCACAAGTTCACATATTTATTCACTTACCACCTCCAAACGAGTTTTATATACAAGGCAAAGACTATCTTTTCGGTAAACATTATTATCTAGACTTCTTCGGTTTAAGCTCATGCATTCTAAATAGTATGCTTAGTGTTGACATTGCAGTTGAATTGTATTATGGAGTTTTGTCTTAAGTTTCGAATTAATGGCAAGTAATGAAGTACATGCATCTTTTCTTCGTTTGTAACTTTGAGCATATCATAACTAATAGTCTATACGTTTTGATGAAAGATCTCATTTGATTGTGTATTAGCCGTATGTACATATTTAATACCTCATAGTTTTTACAAGATGCAAACTTAAAAGAGTAAAAAAAATATAAATATAGAAGGGTCAAATTTGAAGCACATAAATAAATAAAAAAAAAAAAAAAAAAAAAAAAAAAAAAAAAAAACAACGAGTGTACGAATTAACTCAAGAAACCATGCGTGGAATGTTTAATGTTATTAACTAAGCCATTTGGTTACGTATGCTTCTATCAAACAATAAGAAAATGTAAACTGCTCGAGCTTGGCTCATGACAAATTTCACAAGTTAAAGCTCGAGTTATTTTGACGACAAGCTTAAACGAAATAAAGTTTAACTCGAGCTCAGCTTCTTAAGCATGCACACTTGTCTCAAACTCGCTTACTTAACTTGCTTTTTTACTAATTGAGCCATAAACTACGCTCAAGCTCTCGTCCATACTCACTTAACCTCAAATCATTTCAAGCTTTTAATGAATTGATCACAAGTAGATTATGAATAACCTAACTCATCTTAGATCTTAACCAAAAGGTTACGAGTTTAATTATTATCAAGACGGCTTAGTGTGTAAGAATGTAATAATTAAGTTTAAGTAGTAATGATGTGAAAAGATGAGTACTTTTTACTAGGGCTGTTCAATTATGACAATTTTGGTTCGGTTTCAGTTTTCGGGTTATGTTGATATTACCCAATTTGTGATTACTTTGACTTTTAACCCATTTGGCCCATGATACTTGTACGGTAGCCCAAGTAAAACGGTAAATGTGAAGCCTCTGACACAAACGCACTTCAGTTCACATTAAAACCCGAAGTTTGGTATCCAAAACATAGGGTTAATATACACAAACGTTACTAAAGTTTACGGGAAATTTGTCCTAAGTTACTAAAGTTTTTTTGTTGCTATTCAGGTTACTCAACTTATTGTGACCGGTTATATTTGTTACTCTTGTTTTGGTAACCTAGAATTACCGGTAATAATACTACGTGGCAAATAATTTAGATTTCATTTATATTAAAAAAAAATGAGTTAATATACAAATAAGTTACTAAAGTTTGTCAAAATGTTCATTTAAGTTACTATACGTTTACATTATTTTACATTTAAGTTAATATACAAATAAGTTGCTAAAATTGTGTATTAGACGTTTACATTCTTTTACATTTTTGTCTGTTTTTGCACGTTTTTGTTTACAATTTTGCACACATTTGTATTTTTTTTTTTTTTTTTTTTACATAATTGGACGTTATTAGGCTTTTTTGGAAGTAATTTTTTGTTTTGATATGTTTTCATACGTTATTATACATTTTTGGATGTTATTATACGTTTTTGGACGTTATTATATTTTTCTTACATTTTTATACGTAAAAACGTATAAAACATACAAACGTATTAAAGAAGATAAAACGTATAGAACATAAAAACATATAAAACATACAAACGTATAAAAGCGGATAAAACATATAAAACATACATACGTATAAAACATATAAAACATAAAAACATAAAAACGTATAAAACATACAAAGGTGTAGAATAACGTAAAAATAGTATGAAAACGTACAAAAACGTAAGATAATGTATGAAAATGAACGATAATCTACAAAACCATACATTAATGTATAAAACGTAAAAAGGTATAGAGAAAAACGTACACACACATAAAAACTGATAAATACATACAAAAATGTACGAAAATGGATAAACGTATATACAAAAATGTACAAAAACGTAAAAAAAGGTACGACAACAGAGAAATGCATACACAAACGTATAAAAACAGATAGAAACCTAAACAAACATACGGAAATATACAAAAACGTACGAAAATGGAGAAAAACGTAAAAAAAAAAGAACGACAACAAAGAAAACGTACACAACGTATAAATACGTATAAAAACGTACGAAAATGGAGAAAAACATAAAAAAATGAAAACAGATAAAACATACATAAATGTATAAAAACGGATAGTAACTTTTTTTTTTTTAAAGTTCAGTAACCTATTTAATAAACCCCGTGAACTATAGTAACTTGCTTGTAACATTTCAAACTATAGTGATGACGTGGACAAGGGAACCGGTAAATCATCCGGTTGCCCACCCTCGTAGTAACAAGAATGTCACTTTTTTAAACGTTGAGTAACCTATATAATAAACCCGTTAACTTGAGTAACCAGAATAACAACAAAAAAACTTTAATGACTTAGGACAAATTTCCCGTAAACTTTAGTAACTTTTGTGTATATTAACCCCCAAAACATATGCTATATAACATATGGGGATAGCTTGGCTACAATTTTTGTAGCCAATTGGCTACAATCCTTCATAAAAAATACACTAGCAATGAATCAGGGACTCACATAAAAGAATCAGAACCCACAAAAAAAATCAGAAACCCACATTTATAGCAAAAAATTGTAACCAATTGGCTAAGATAGATTGTAGCTAATATATTCCCATAACATATAGCATGAGTATTTAAATTAGAAACACTTTATAATTTGCAACAATCAGTGGTTTAAAAAGTTTCATTGAAGCAACTGAAAACTTCTTAATATTACATACAAGCCATTAATTTGTAAAAGCTAATTATCGAACAAGCTAGCTAAGTATTTGCAGTATCATTTTTGCTATTAGCGAAGGACTTTTGGGTGTAACTTTTACTACTTTGCTCACCTTATAGACAGCTAAAGCTGCCTACACCGGGGTTACAACATAAACAAATTCATATTGCACTTTTTTTAATTTATATATCATTAATTTTAGTGAAGTGTGAAAAAAAATAGTTTAAACATTATTAATTGTAATATGGTGTGGAATTTTTTTTTTGAGAACTTGCATTATTTATTGTGAGGCCACTGATGATGGTAATAAAGTTTTACATTTAACACCATCTTCAATGACACCAACAACAAATGTGCTAATCTCATTTGAAAAAAAGCATATGCACAAGTTATATAACCAAGTAAAATTTTGTTTCTTTGACCGATGTGGGACTGAAAACTAACAAAAAAATGACACATAATTTGATTTCTTTGCAAGCAACATGATACATCTAGCCGGCCTTGTTAGCTCTATTTGATTTCTATAAGTAGTGATCTGAGCCAATTTTTCATGTGATAAAACAACACCTGCGATGCTAAACGAATCACCTTTTTCAATAACAAACTGCCACTCTCTTACACTTATACAAAACCAGCTCATACGTGCAAGTGAGGTTGCTTTAACTTCTATGAATTCCTTATTATCATTCATACCTTCAATAACTATCATACGGCAGTCCGGATTCTTTAACCTCGTTGACCCATTTCACAGTTTTCTCTCCAAGATTTTTAGAAAAGTATTTGAAAGCCATAAGTTCTCTTTTCCTCCCAGTTATGACATGTTGTGGAAAAATGTGAATGACTGCTTTCTTTTGGGGATAAAATCTATGTTTAAAGATGGGACTGAAGTCCACAAATACTTCTACCGTGTCGACAAAATGTTGTTTCGAATGACTTATTCAGTTGAATGAACTCACAACCAAAGTTAGCTAAACATGCGACTTCGTGATTCAAGTTATGTGTATATCTTGAACATGATTTTTACCCTATATTCTCATAAATACTACTGTGCCTAATGGAAATAAAACAGTGAAAAGGTTGAAACATACTAGTTTTACTAAACTTAAAAAATACAAAAAAGCTTAATATGTTGAGAGTGGGATTTGAACCCACGCCCTTTCGGACCAGAACCTTAATCTGGCGCCTTAGACCAACTCGGCCATCTCAACTTGTTGCCTTAAATTTTGAAGTCTTAAAAAAAATAGGTCAAATTTGGTTTTTCATAATCTTTTATAAATTTCAGTATGTAATAATCTTGCAAAGGTGAAAATTTAACAACTACACTGCATACATTTTTTTTTTCTTTCTAACATTTGTGTACGAAAAATCTCTATATGTCAAGAATATTCCGACAAGTTAGCTCGACCTAGACCGACTTGGAATGTGAACGTACACCCCACGACATAACTCTTGTAGCTAAAACCACGTAAGATACTGTCTTTAGATGCGAGAATGACTAAAATTTTGCCTTGGATCGCAACTTTATTAATGTAAATGTTTTTTGTTAACGAGCAACGCGATCTCATCAGTTATAAGTAGGAGAAAATGATTTCGACACCATTTGTTATATTAGATCCGATATCAAACTGCGACGATTGTAGTTCGTATCACATTCTAGTTTTGTAAGTTTTCCTTAGTAGTCTATATGAAATATTTAAACACATGCAACATCTAGTTATAAAACATCATCTAAGATATGATGATGATCCAAAGTTGTCTCATCGAGTTGTATATTTTATAAGGTTAACATATATATTGTCAAAATAAAATACTTAATAGGATGGATATTAATATCTTCACCTATGGTATAAATATATAAAACACGATTTTCTATCACCAACCTTGTGTAGTCCAATGGTTTAATGTTGGGAATCAAACCTAAGTGTCGCACGTTCGAAGTTGGTATCAACTCGTAAGATACGCCTATAGGTATTTCATAATACCTTTTTATATATAATTTAAGATCATTATTTTTTGAATGGCCATAATTGATTAAAAAAGGAACAAAACATATACAACTTGTAGGTTTCATGTTTTGTAATGCACTTTTTATATCTATATGTGATGTTAACAAGGTGTATATTACCCTCACGTTGTGACGGGATATATCTCTTATGTTGATCCTTATTTATTTTATCGAAATCATCAGTGCAAAAAATCTTGGCATCTCACGTATGTGGACTTAAAGTGTGTGATTCGATTAAACAATAACATATTCAAAACACGTAAAATGTATTGTACAGTGTAGTTTAAAATTTTGACAATTTTCTAACTGATTTGAGTTCAGGTCATTAATCCTTTAGAGACTTACATAAAACTACAGAAATGAAAACATATCACCAACTCTAACAATAATAACAACCATAGTAATAACAGTAACACTAGTGATGACATGATAACCAAAATATGACACGAAACTTAACATGTAAATTGCACTTATCACATCCTTATCAGTCCAGGATATGATCTTGTCCATCCGATCAAAACCTAACCTTATTATGAATTAATTGGGGGAAAATGTTTTTGACTTAATATGTTATGTAAGATTTAACTACTCATAGGTGGCCTAATGGCAAAAGGTATGTGAGTATCACGTTAAATGGGTGATTAGTTTTAATTGAGCAGTTGCATTCACTCTTATATAAGGATTCCGACCAATTTACATGTACTCTTATAGCAGCATGTAACGTAAATTAGCAATCAAACTTTGTCTTATACTTGCAGTAAAAGAGCTATCTCGATTTCTTGAAGTGTTTTCTCTTTACAAACGCCACCCGACCAAGCAAAATGGTTAATTTTTTATAGGGTGCTTGTAATCAATGATTAATGTTTCTAGTAGCATAAACCTATAAGCAGAATAACAATTCGTATAAATGCATGTACATCCCATATCAACGAATCATCATAAATCATATTCCTGTTTCTTTAGCTTCTAAATACGCTAGCAATTGAATAATTTTCTTTTTGTAAAAGCTTCTTTCTAATCCCATATAGGTAGTAGAAAGAGAAACCTGATAGCTTATATACTAAAATCATGCGGGTTGGGTAAGTTGATACTAATATTATGTTAATGGGTTGGTGGTTTGGGAGTGCTTTTATAAACTACTCGTGCATGACCTAGCCGTTAACTTCTATAATTCATTGACTTTTTCTGTTTTCATGATATTCGAAGTATTTATAGCACTCCGGTGACTTAGGTTAAACCTTAACACCGCGCCACGTCAGCGACACATCAGCTTTAACATTTCACCTTAACTCAACAAAAAAACACCCCTAATCATAACATTTCTAAGGTTAAATCTTAACCTACCAACAATTTACAAAAACAACCCCCTCATTTAGAGGGGCAGAAAAAAAAAGGGGCCTTTAATGTCGCGTTATGGTGTTAGCATGGGAATGTTAACACCCCGTTAACACCATACGCGGTATGGTTAACATTCAAATGTTAAACCTTGACCTTGATGCAAATGTTACCACACCTCCCTCTCTTATAACATGTTATTTTGAGCGTTAAATCATTTCATGTTTTTTTTTGCTGTTGTTTTTAAATGATGAAACAAGAACTAATATAAGTACGACCCCGTCTCTATCCTACAAAGCTGCAAAAGTATATAATGATGATGGTTGTCTTGTTTTATATGAGTATAAGTATGGAACAAATGTGAGTTGAAATTTGAAAAAATGTCTTGTTCAAGATGGACAATGAGTACAAGCCTCATGTCAATATGTATAATGCGAGCCTATGTACGAAGTGTACGTGAACGATGAAATTAGCTAGAAGAATTGGCGCATGGTCCACGTACACTTCTATCATATTACACATAAGATGTTTGAAAAGAAAACGCAAGACGCTCCACATTTATAAGGATTAGTATTGTACATGAGTTGTAAATCGATCGTATACATCCCTTACGTGAAGCGTGTTTGTGTTGGTTTCTTTATCGGTTTTAAGTGATTAATTAAACTAGCAGGGTACCCGTGCGATGCGGCGGCGGGTACCCTGAAATAAAAAATTTCATTTAACCATGTTTTATAATCTGAAACGTTTTATTTGATGATAAATTTGCGGATGCCAAAAGTTTCATGTCGCATATTTTAACTCTTTAGAATATTATAGTAGGGTACCTGCGCGTTGCGGCGGCGGGTATCAAGTAATAAAATTTTCAGCAAAAAATGTTTTCAATTTTATGTTTTCTCTTACAATAACTTTACCAATAGCGAAAATATAATGAGTTTGAGCAACTTTAAAAAAAGTGATGGATAATATCAAACAAATTCATATAAAAACAATTGAAAGTAGCGTGATTTTGCGTCACAGTGGTCAATAATGGTATGGGGTTATGGTCAAATTAGTTGATAGTGGTCCGTAGTCACAAGTAAGTAGAAACATTTTTTTAATGAAATATATATGTAATAATCAACACCTCATAATAAGTAAATAAAATATATTTTTGAACATGTTTGTATCATTAATATTGTTTATTACACTTGTCCATATAGATAAAAGATGTATATAAAAGAGTGCTTATAATGTATATATCTTGTAAAGTATATATTTATGAAAATGTTTGTATCATTAATATTGTTTATAACAGTTGCCCCACTTGTGGATTTACATCTTTGCATCATTTGTCTTCAAAAAATTGTCCTGATTAAAAAAAAAACGTTTTTTACTTTTGTTGTTAATTTTATTTAAAATAATTCAAAAATTATTTAGATTGGTTCTCGAAACAATCTTACGATATAATAATAGTTTTAGAACTTTTTAGTTTTGCATGCATTTTAACATCATATTCATTTATATGTGCATTTTTGCATTAAAACTATACTAATTCAAAAAGAAATAATCAATGAAGCATTAAAATATTGTGGAAGATAAATTAGTAAAAGCTATGTATTGTGTACATTATACATTAAAAATTGTAATGCATAAAAAACACATTAATGGCATCTTAAAAAAATAAGAGAGAGAGGGTGCTAAATGCATTATAAGTAAGTATAGATATGTGTAATATGCATAAAATCAAATAAATTATCACTTGTGGATTTACATCTTTGCATCATTTGTCTTCAAAAAATTGTCTCAATTTTTACAAAAAACCGTCTTTTACTTTTGTGGTTAATTTTATTTAAAATAATTCAAAAGTTATTTAGATTGGTTCTCGAAACAAGCTTACGATATAATAATAGTTTTGCAACTTTGTAGTTTTGCATGCATTTTAACATCATATTCTTTTATATGTGCATTTTTGCATTAAAACTATACTAATTCAAAAAGAAATAATAAATGAAGCATTAAAATGTTGTGGAAGATAAATTAGTAAAAGTTATGTATTGTGTAAATAATGCATTAAAATTTGTAATGCTTAAAAAACACATTAATGACATCTTAAAAAAAATTATGAGAGAAGGTGCTAAATGCATTATAAGTAGTAAAGATAAAGATATGAGTAATATGTATAAAATCAAATAAATTATCACTTGTGGATTTACATCTTTGCATCATTTGTCTTAAAAAAATTGTCCTGATTTTTACAAAAAAACCGTTTTTTACTTTTGTGGTTAACTTTATTTAAAATAATTCAAAATTTATTTAGATTAGTTCTCGAAACAATCTTACGATATAATAATAGTTTTTGAAGTTTGTAGTTTTGCATGCATTTTAACATCATATTCATTTATATGTGCATTTTTGCATTAAAACTATACTAATTCGAAAAGAAATAATCAATGAAGCATTAAAAAGTTGTGAAAGATAAATTAGTAAAAACTATGTATTGTGTACATTATGCATTAAAAATTGTAATGCATAAAAAACACATTAATGACATCTTAAAAAAAATAGAAGAAAGGGTGTTAAATGCATTATAAGTAGTATAGATTTTAAAAAGCTCATAGATCTAACTTTTTTGTTTGTGCATAAATAAATAAAAAATAGACGGTAAACTCTAAACGCATAAATTTTTCACAAGTAATGTTGCTTTTCTCAAAAAAAAAAACAGATTTTTCATAAATAATGTTGATTCAAAGTGCACTTTTTGGGTTTAGATATTATTAATTGTAGTAAGGCGTGACAAAAAAAAGTATGAGAACTTACATTATTTTTTATGGTGTAACATCGGCCATGATAGTAAACTTTCATAAACGATGACACACCAACAAAAAATGTGTTAATTTCAAATTGTGTAGATCTTACGCAGTAACGTATATAACCAAGTAAAATTTTATTTCTTTGACCGATGTGGGAATGCAAACTTAAATTTTCAAAAAAATGACCCGTAATTTGGTTTCTTTGCAAACTACACGACATTACTGGCTTGCCTTTCTAACTCTATTGGAATTCTATAGGTAGCAATTGAGCCAATTTCCCATGTGATAAAGCAAAATGTGCATTGCTAAATGAATTACCTTTTTCAACAACAAACTGCCACTCTCTTATACTTGTACAAAACGAGTCCGGATTCTTAAACCAGGTTGACCCATTTCATAGTTTCGTCACCAAGGTTTTCAAAAAAGTATTTGAAGCCTACAAGTTCTCATGTCCTCCCGGTTATGACATGTTGTGGAGTTACTTTTTTCTTTCCATCATAAATGATTATTTCAAAAGTGGAGTGTTCATATCAGGTGATTCATGTTGGTCTTTATAACGGGATCTATGGTCTAAACGTTTCAATCACAAGTATACCAAATGAATGTTGTGCAAAGATTAAGTAAACTGTAAATATGTTTATGTATTAATCAAAATATGTCATCATTGTTTACAAACAAATGTATCGTGTATATATACTGTAATGAAAGGGTACAATGAACCGTTGTGTTGGTTCTGTGATTTGGGCAGTTATTGATAACTGCTATGTGACGGTTGTAACTGCTTTGTTGACTTTTCTTTATGGTTGACTTTTGTTGACCGGGTCATTTGGGTTGTGATGGGTTCACTGTTGGGTCGATGGTGATTAACCCAATATTCTCCCCCTTAATCACAATCGGCTTGCTTTAGATCTTTGACTCCAATTAATTGTCTCATTGTGAGGAATCTGATCTTCGGTAATGCCTTTGTCAGTATGTCAGCCTTCTGAAATTCTCCACTTATGAATTCGACTTGTAGGTCTTCTCTTTCGACGCATTCTCTTATAAAGTGGTACTTTATGTCAATGTGCTTACTTCTTCCGTGGAATACGGGATTCTTCATTAGTTCGATGGCGGACTTGTTGTCGACCAGTATTGTAACTTTCTCTTCGTCCGTGTGTGTAAGCTTGCTAAGCAGTCTCTTTAACCATAATGCTTATGTCGTTGCTGCTGTTGTTGCAATGAATTCGGACTCACATGATGATAGAGCTACCGTGGCTTGATTTTGTGTACTCCAGCTGATTGGTGATTCACCGTAGTAGAAGATAATTCCAGTAGTGCCTTTGCCTTCTTGAGTGTTGACTCCGTAGCTGCTGTCACTATAACCTTGTATTTGTTTTCTTCCATTGTACTTGTAGGTGATTCCATAATCTTTTGTTCCTTTAACGTAGCGTAGTACTTGCCTTATAGCTTTCATGTGTTGTTCCTTCGGTTCTTGCATAAAACGACTAAGTAATCCAACGGAGTAACTTAAGTCGGGTCTTGTATGTAACAAGTATCGTAAGCATCCAATCAAGCTTCTATATTCAGTTGAGTTGACCGTTGTTTCTTCAGTGTTCTTTGTTAGTCTTGTTCCTGGATCCATAGGTATTAAAGTTTCGTTGCAATCTAGCATTCCAACTTCTTTAAGGATCTTGCTTGCGTAGGCGGATTGCTTTATTGATATGTCACCTCCAGTTTGTGTGACTTCAATTCCTAAGTAGTAGGATAGTAATCCTAGGTCACTCATCTCGAACTTTTCTTCCATTTGAGCTTTGAACTTGTCTATTTCTTTCTTTGGTGTGCCAGTGATGATTAAATCATCCACATAGACTCCTACTAGAAGTATTGAGTCTTTTGACTTCTTTGTGTAAACAGCTTGTTCTAAAGCGCACTTCTTGAAATCTAAGGACTTCAAGGTATTATCTAACTTTATGTTCCATGCACGTGGTGCTTGTCTTAATCCATATAGAGCTTTTATCAATCTGTAGACTTTTCCATTCTCTTTTATAAATCCTTCGGGTTGTGTAACATACACTTCTTCTTTTAAGTCTCCATGCAGAAATGCAGATTTGACGTCTAGGTGATGTACTTCCCATTTGTTATTAGCAGCTATAGCTAATAGTAATCGGATTGTTTCCATTCTTGCTACAGGTGCAAAGACTTCTTCAAAGTCTATGCCATGCTCTTGTATGTAGCCTTTTGCTACTAGTCTAGCTTTATGCTTGACTATGTTTTCATTAGCATCTTTCTTGGTTTTGAATACCCACTTTAATCCAATGGCTTTTTGTCCTTTTGGTAGTGTGGTTAGTTCCCATGTATTGTTTCTATTGATGGAATCTAATTCGACCTTCATTGCTTCGATCCATTTTTGATCGTTTGATGCTTCCTTGTAATTCTTTGGTTCATCTTCAGCTAGTAATAAATGCTCGGGTAAAACTTCCTCGGTGTTTTCATATAGATCATTCAATGTTCTAAAACCTTGTAGTGGTGTGTGATCAAAGTTTGGATGTAAGTTCCGGGTTGTAATTGAGTTACTTTGATTGGTTGAATGTCTTGAGGTAGTTGGTGTAATTTGAGTATTTATTCGTGATGAAATTGTAGATGGTGTGCGAAATGTTTGTGAGGGTGAGTCAGTTGCTGATGTTTCATATTCATGATCATCGTTTGCAGGGATATCATCGTCTTCTTCATCTGGATGGTTTTCGTTTTCCTGATGTTCATCTGTGGCTTCAAGGTTTTCGACTTTGAAGTCAAACCATTCGGGTTCATAGTTGGTGTGTTCATCTAGGTAATCCTTCCAGTCCCATGCTTCATCCTCCTTAAACTTCACATTTCTACTAACACATATTCTTTGTGTTGTTGGATCAAACAGTCTATAAGCTTTTGATCCTTGTTCGCTTCCTAAGTATACCATTTTGTTACTTCTATCATCTAACTTTGTTAGATGTTGTGATGGTACCTTTGCATATGCTATGCAGCCAAAAACTCTTAAAGTTTCTAAGTTTGGCTTTTTCTTCTTAATTGCTTCATATGGAGTGATATCTTCTAAGGCTCTTGTAGGAACGCTGTTTAGAATGTATATTGCGTGTCTAACAGCTTCAGCCCAAAAGTTTTGTGGCATGTTAGTTGCTTTCATCATGCATCTCGTAGTAGACATGATTGTCCTATTTCTTCGTTCAACAACTCCATTTTGTTGTGGTGAGTAAGGTGCGGTTAGTTGTCGTGCTATGCCGTTTTCTTTGCAGTATTGAGTGAATTCATTAGATGTGAATTCTCCTCCACGATCAGTTCTTAACATTTTCAATGTTATCTTTAGCTCCTTCTCTATTGTTTCTTTGTATTCCTTGAAAGTACCGAAAGCTTGATCTTTCGTACTTAGGAAATACGCCCACATATATCTTGAGTAGTCATCTACTAACAAGAATATATATCTCTTTCCAGATGGTGTTGGTGGTGTTATTGGTCCACATAAATCTCCGTAAACTAAATCTAATGGTGATGTTGATCTAGTTTTTGCTTTCTTGGGAAATGGTGCTCTGCTGTGTTTACCAACTAAACAAACATCACAAATTTGTGTTGTATGTTTAATGGCAGGTATTCCTTGAACTAACTCTCTTTGAGTCATAGATTTTAATGATTCAAAGTTGAGGTGTCCTAATCGTGCGTGCCATAACCAAGAGTTGTCACTTAAGTTTGCTAATAAGCAAACAGGTGTGCCTATCTTCAGACTTGCTTTGTATAGACGGTTTCTTTGTCTTGTGACTTTCAAGAAGATTTTGTTGTCCATGTCATAAAGTCGTAGTTCATCGTCGTCCATTACAACTTTACAACCTATTTCGGTAAATTGTCCAAGGCTCAATAAATTGTTTTTTAAGCTAGGAATGTAATAGACTTGAGATATGATTCTTTGTTTCTCGTCTTCACATTCTAATAGGATTGAACCTTTTCCTTTAATCTCTACATGAGATCCATCTCCGAATCTTACTTTTCCACTAACGTTCTCATCTAGTTCTTTAAAGTGTTCTCTTATTCCAGTCATATGGTTACTAGCTCCATTGTCTAAATACCATTGACTATCAACACTTGTCTCTTTATATCCTACATCTTCTTCGTGTAGCGAGACCTTTTGATCTTTTAGCTTTGTTACATGTGGGTTTTCTAATATTGCCATTAATAAGGTAGGTTCTAAGTCCTCCTCGACAAGATTAGATTGCATACTAGTGTTTGGTTTTGAATAACACTTAGATGCATAATGACCAGTCTTATTGCACTTGTAACATCTAACTTTTCTAAAATCAATATTCTGTTTGTTGAAGTGATTTTGAGTGTTTTCTCCATCCTTCTTCTCGTGGTTATTTTTATCGTGGTTCTTCCATCCTTTATATTTTCCACGTCCACGTCCTCTGAAATTTTTCCCTCTATTGTCATGTCGTGTGAACATCAGTTTGTCTTGACTGTCCACTTGTTTTCCTTTCTTGAACTTAATCCTTTCTTCGTAGGTCTTAAGTCTTCCTATTGCCTCTTCTAATGTCATTTCACTTAGATCGGAATATTGTTCTATTGATGCGACTATTTGCAGATACCTTTCGGGTACAACATTTAGTAATTTCCGTACTAAGGTTTCATCTTCTATTGTGTGTCCTAGACTAGCGGCTTTGTTTACGAGTGTTGTAAGTTTTGTGGTGAAGGTGTCAATTGTTTCATCTTCCTTCATATATAACATCTCAAATTCGGATTTGAGTGTTTGTAATCTTGCTTGTTTAACTCTGTCTTCGCCAACGTGTCTAGTTTTCAAAGCATTCGAAATGTCTTTTGCGGTTTTGTGCTTTGTTATTTGAAGTAATTGTTCTTCGGGCAAGGCTTGGTAAAGGAAAGCAATAGCGGTTTTATCCTTTTTCTTATTGGGTTGAGTCGTTTCAGTCGGCTCAATTGTTTCCCATAAACCATTCGCTTCGAGAATGATTTGCATTCGAATTGCCCATAGTGAGTAATTCGCGGGCTTTAGGATTGGGCATTGAAATTGGGGTGTACTATTATTAGTACTAGGTTCCTTACTACCACTATCTTTCGTCATATTTTAAAAAATGACAAATAAATCTCTACTAAAGAATTTTAACACAAAGTGTGTATATTTAAAAAAATTCTTTCTTTAAAATGAGCTCTTAATGTTTTATCTTCCTCAAATGGGTGTAAGACGTTTCTAGGTATAGTTTTAACAATTTTTAAACTATCCTAGGAGATTATAAAAATGAACTGAATAACCTAAGGTTAATTACTCTTTACAAATTATTCCTAGTTAGTATTCTAAGCAGTGTAAAACTAGGTTAGATATACTAAAAATGATAAGATTTTAATAATATTTTAAAATAACTTATCAATCTAAAAACTGTATATATCAAAAATATATAATGTAAAATAAAGTGGTTTTGAAAACTTTGGAACCTGGAGGAGTTGATGGTCTAACCCGATGCCTTAACTAAAAATAAAATCCTTTGAGTGGCCCTTTAACTGTACACGCGTCCTTCTTATTAACCCTTTTTTATCTCCTTACTTTTTTGAGATAAAAACCACGCGTACTTATTTGAGATACTGCCTTTCAGTCTCTCTTTCTCTCTCTTCAGAAGATAACTTATGATCTTCTTTGTTCTTCTCCAATATACAACGACGGTTCTCTGGCCTCTTTGATGGCTGTGGTTTTTGACCGTCCTTTTCTTCTTTCTCCGGTGTGGTGTTCTGTACGAGCACTGTTATCCCTCCAATTTGAAATCTAGGGTTTCGGATTAATTGGGGGTTTTCTTATCCGTGAGAATTTTTACGATTGGAGTTTGCTAATGAATCAATTGGGGTTTTCAATTGATCCTTCTGGGCTTGATTTCGTTTAAGAACAGGTGTGTTCGTTCTAATTCGAATCTTTACTTTTGTGCCCTAAATGATGACGCTCGTATTAGTTTTTATTTGGAATCAAATATTTAAACGATTTTGAGTTCGTTTTCTGATCCTGTTTGGATTGGGTATACGAAACTGGTTTCGGAAAAAAAAAAATTTGCGAGTTTGATTTGTTGCCGGGTTGTGAGTCATCACCAAGTGATTATACCCTGTTGCGACAAACGTTGAGACACAAAAATGACGTCGGGATTTGTGTTCTTAGCGATTTGCAAAAAAAAATTTATTTCGAGACTTGGTCTGTTTTTGATTCTGGAACTTTTACGAGTCTGGGTAAATGATGATTGTTGGTTGATAGACCAAACCGCTCTGATACCAATTGTTGGCCTTTATAACGGGATCTATGGTCTAAACGTTTCAATCACAAGTATACCAAATGAATGTTGTGCAAAGATTAAGTAAACTGTAAATATGTTTATGTATTAATCAAAATATGTCATCATTGTTTACAAACAAATGTATCGTGTATATATACTGTAATGAAAGGGTACAATGAACCGTTGTGTTGGTTCTGTGATTTGGGCAGTTATTGATAACTGCTATGTGGCGGTTGTAACTGCTTTGTTGACTTTTCTTTATGGTTGACTTTTGTTGACCGGGTCATTTGGGTTGTGATAGGTTAACTGTTGGGTCGATGGTGATTAACCCAATAATTCAGTGATTGTATATTGTTTCCGTAATGTGATTGATCTTTGAAACCAACATTTGTATCAGAGGAGACTATATTCCTATTAATGCCAGACTCGGATTAGTATTTTGAAGATTCATCTTCTTTCAAGATCATTGAAGTTTTCGTTAAAACAAGACCTTCATGTCTGACTATTGTAGAGGATCCACCATTCATATCAAATGATCGTCTGAGTACCATATTGTTGCTTCTTCAAAGTGTTGTCTTCTTTAGCCGATATGTTCAGCCCAAATTCTTCTCTTAAGTGACTCGATAATCTTCTTAGCTGATTCCTCTTCATTACAATTATCATTACTTTCCGCAACAGTATCACACCTTACAGATTTCTCGACGCGTTTGGCAGATTCGGAAGCCGTAAGTTCTCTTATGAGCTGTTTCGGGTTGACCGTGCCCTAGCTTAGAAGAATTCTCTCAGATAAATTAGCCTTATTCCAGATTTCATATCAAAAGAAAATAGATCTTTTCCATAATCGAACTAACCAGATACATCCCTACATATTCCAGAATCTGGTACATTTTTAAACCCGCATCTTTCAAGATCAGTGAAGTTGCCTTTGAAGCTGGATTTTCTTCATCAATACGGTCACCATTACTCGGTAGTTCAGAGTCTTTAAACATAACCTATGCAACTTAAAAGACCAACATGATTAAAGTTACTCAAAATTAAAATTCTCACAATTTATAAAGTTGTTGTAACCAAAAACATAAAAGTAAAAGATATTCATCGCCGCAAATTGTATTACAAGGTACCCGTCGCCGCATCGTGCGGGTACCCTACTAGTCAATATAAATGTGGATCTAACTTTTTATTATTGCCACAAACAAATTATCTTATTTGGTGATCAAGGTCGTGGATCTAAACTTTTTTTTTTTTTTTTTTTTTTTGGCAATAATAAAAAACGGAAATAGACGGTAGACTCAAACGAGATAATCTTTTCATAAATAATGTTGCTTTTTCTCTAAACGTTTATCAACTTTTTATAGAATTTTTTATTTGATCTTTCTTTTTATTGCAAAAGGTAAAATGGAGGGACTTAACATGCAACACTTATCAAAATTTCCTTAATTAGTCGGCAAAATCCCATCTCACCCTCTATAAATTGTTTCATAAACTTACAATAACTTATTTTTAGGTTTCTTGCTCGGTACCCAAGTTATATTCTTGTCGTTCTAATATTCCAATAACAATGTCGACTTCTTCTTCATCATCAAAGAAGATCGTGCTCAAGAGCGGAGACGATGAGACGTTTGAGATAGACGAGATAGTGGCGTTGGAGTCGCAGGCGATCAAAAACATGATCGAAGATGAATGTGCTGACAATGTCATCCCGCTTCCTAACATCGCCAGTGAGACCTTATCGAAGATTATTGAGTACTGTAAGAAACACGCAGAGTCGCCAAAGAAAGATGATAATGATGCTAACGATGAAAAGGATCTAAAGTCGTTTGATGCTGAGTTTGCCAAACTCAATATGCCCGTTATACAAGATATTCTTCTGGTACATGTTTTTTTCTTTAAGTAATTGTTATTTGGCCCGGTTTCGCAATGTTTTACTAGTCGAGTAAAAAATTTGGCTTTTCTTTTAGTTCGATGATAATTAATAGCCCAAAGTTTTAGTATTGGTCGCACCACTCTTAACCCAGAAGATCAAAATACTATAAGTTATTGGCCGGTTCGTCTTGTACCCCTGCACAGTATTTAGATGACTTATAAACAACTGATCAATTTATGTACAAGTCGCTTTGGTGGATTTTATGCATCTATATACTGCATTATCGTAAATCGTCTTTAGAGTCTTGACACATTGTACTGTTTTCATGCTGTTATATGTATATTAGTGCATTGTAGTATTGTTTATTTGTGTTGGTAGGTGTTGTCCTGAATTTATTAGTAGATGGGTCCTGGTTTGTGAATATTTTGCTAACTAGTTTTGTTTTTCTTAAATTGTTTCAGGGTGCAAACTTTCTTGACATCGAGAACCTAATAGACCTGATGTGTCACACGATTGCCAACAGGATAAAAGGCAAGACGACTGAAGAAACCCGTAAGATACTCAACATTAAGAACGATTTTACTCCTGAAGAAGAGGCAGCACTCCGTGCTGAACACGCCTGGGCATTTGAGGGCTTTTGAGTAAACATATGCAGGCTTCTGTAGTTTAGTTATGATTCTAGTTAGTTAGATTATAACTCAAAAAAACATGACAAATTTTCTAAATATTCTTCTAAGGATGTTTTGCTGATGCTCGCAAATCTGTTTTATGACAAGATCGGCTAGTAGGAAGATGATGGTGTTTGTCTTAGCTTTTGTAGTTTAGTTGTGATTCCAGTTCATATTATAAAATCCAAAAAACTTGACAATTTTGCTATGCACTAGTTTAGGGATTCTTTTAGTTGATGAATTAGCTAATGGGTTGCATAGCATCATCCATCAATGTGTGAATTCTAGAAATACAATGTGTAAGATTATTTCAACCCCTAAAGAATGCATAAAAGGTAGTTGAAAGAAAACTTAACTTCAAGGTATTTTCTGATAATGATTCAAAGGTAAGTATCGAAGCTCCATCATCAGATATGTAACACGATGTTTTATCAACAGGATAGTCCATTGCTAGAATTGATAAAACTATATTAGCTGTAACAAGGGGAGGTTCGTTCAACGGTTCCACAGTACTCACAAATATATCCACCATGCACAACATATTTGGTTCACCTTCCCTCTCATACCTGCATCACAATTATAAATAATCAATGTTTCAGTTTATGAGGTCGTAAGCATTTGAATATGTAAACATTTCAGTACACTTTAAGAGACTTTGGAGTTTGGACCCGTTGTAGTCAACGTAACCTATTTCACCCTTTTGACCTGTTATCAATATAGTTAATGTATTAAGCAATTTTCTGGGGGAAAAAAATATCGAGATTATCACTATCATAATTCAGCCTACTATACGCTTAATTACCTTGTCGGGCACATATGATGGATCACATACAACTTTTTTGCATTTCGCAGTTTCTCCTTCAGAGGCGACACCAATCACTTTCCCACTTTCTTCAAATTCTACCTGTAATTCCATGAATCCCATACTTAAAACTGAACCGAACGAATTTTAAGCCACGTGTTCTCACTGTTACTAACACAATCCAAAAAATAGATAAATATACAGAGGTAACGGGAATGATAATATACCTTACATTCTGTCTTATTAAGCAGGTAACTCCCCTCATAAACTGCACTTAATCGTGCAAATGCCTGTACAACCCCCACTCTCAATACATGTACCAAAGCAAACTTAAGAGAATTTGCATGAAACTGAGATATGCGGACCAACCTGTGGCAATTCTCCAAGATCATACACTGGGTAAATGTAAGGTGATCCTGATTCAAAACGTGGCAAGGATTCTGCATAAAGCTTTAAGGTTGCAAAAACAAAGAGTAATTAATATCGAGATGCTGATTGTGATTATCAAGAGACTGATAAAAAATAAATATAATAGATCATGAAGATGTCTTATAGTAATCTTCAGGAGTCCTTTAGGTATACAAACAAAGAATTAAGGTCAGTACACTATGAGTGTGTAGTTCTAAAAGAATATCATAGTGGAAATTAAAGTAAAAATATAAATAAACATGAGCGCACCCTGATTTTCTTCACAAAATCTATTGCTGGCATTTCTAAATTACCATCGCTAGTATAAAGTGCCAATGCATGACCAATAAAATCAATCGTATCATCTTCAATTTCCTGCACCAAAAGAAAGACTATAATGTATATTAACAGTCTTAACCGATAGTAGATAAAGAGGAAAAGGTCTTTACCTAATGAGCTCTTTTGCAGGAATTGTGTTCAAATCTAAGCCTTCATGAGATTTAGGATTGTTTTCCTCAAAGTCTTGGACATATATAAAGAATTTGCGTGCTCGCCTCTTTTCAAACAACCCCATTAGTGTAGATTTTAGCGCTTCAACGTCAGTTGCAGGAACTTTGCAGATCTGGACATCAATTCATATGATTATCATATAAGCCTGAAATCCTACTAATAAATTGTGAAGAGGAACTTTGTAGGCACCATACCTTCCCTTTGTTGTACACAAAACTACCATCTACAGACTTGAAATTAAGATACTTCGTAACATCCGTGTGGATCAAAGCACGGACCAAAAGACCATTTGCCATCATGAACTACCGAAACACAAAAAGCTCAATTTCAACTAACTTTCTTTGAATTTTCATTTTGTGTTCAATATATCAATATACCAAACGATCATTTCCGATAACAATCATTCTCTTAACTTTCTATGAAGTGGCATATTGTGTTCAATATATCAAACAATTAGACAATCAATTCAGATCACTGTAATTTGCATAAACCTGTGGTTCTCACATGTGTTTAAAGCTTATATATTTCCATACCAACCTCAGCAAAACCAAAAATCAGATGTTTAGCAAACCTGTTCGCTGGATGTTGATCTCGTATGATGAGCGTAAGATGAATTGGAACTTGATGTTGCTCATGTACGGGTCACCATGATCCTTGGATCCCTCGTTTACCCAACCCAACTAAATTACATTAGTTCACTAGCATGATCAAAGTCATCGGCTAGATGATCACTAGCGTCTGGTCCATGTTTCTCCACGTCGCCCAAGGTAAATAAGATATAGTTTTGAAAATAGTAATAATACGCAGGTAGTGTGTCCATGTGCAAAACTACAAGATTGAAACGATATATATTAGGTATAAAAAAAGTAACATTAGTTCAATATATATTTAGATACATACCCGCCATAATATAGTATAACCACTGGCCTTGTGATGGATAAAAGGGTAGTGACTGTGGAAGGTTTAAGACTTTAAACCATGTCCATGATATTATGCCTCCATTTTATGGTCATTGATAGTTCCGATATTATGTCTCCGGATTACGTCTATTTCCATCTTTGCCCTGCCACTGCTATTATTATCTCTAGCCATGATTTCTACAATTCTACATAACATGTCACAATTAATACGTAATAATTAGCAAAATGCATTCACATATATGCATAATGTATCACAGTTAATAATCTGAATAATCAGTTACATACAAGCAGACACAACAGATCACATCACTCATTAAATCTGCAGCTGAAGCTAAGCCTAAGACTGTTGCTAAACAGGAAGTTACCATAATTCGAATGTTGCCAATGGAAACTCATCAGAAGTATATTACACCAGTGTTTATAGCCAACCATTTGTATTTGACGATCAGAAGGCTTGTGTTGTGTGCAACTTGAAGCTGACTACAATGAGGTTTGTAGCGGCATGCTAGTTCTAATAGAACAACTTGATCAACAGAACTTGGAGTAGGCATGACATTACTAACAAAAGGAAATAAAAATTGAGATACGATGGAACAGTTGCTGCATCATACCAGGTGGAGAACCTGGATTCTGTGTACCATGGCTGTAGGTGAGGGGGGCCAAGCAAACCAAAACGAAGGACAAGTAATCCTCTTTATAAAATACAATTCTAATAGTGTGTTAAACCTTGTACTTCATGTTTCTAATCCTCTTATAAAGTTTCATTTCTCTCTTTAAATATTCTGATTTCGCACTTAGAACAAAAACATGTATGAAACACTACGTCACTTCCCAAAGTTCTACTTTCAGCGACTCTTTGGTTGGTAAAAAACCAAAAAGACCCTTTCTATTTGATATTTTGTACATCCATTCACTTTCCCTACTCACCGACATAACTCCAACTCAACGGCATTATACGAGCTCACATCAACTAGTAACAATCGACATTAGCCAACAAACACCAAAAAAAGAATGCAAACTGATCATAAGCACAACTCACATGAACAAAATAGATCATTACGAGTGAACATTTACAACTTACAGATTAGTCAAAAGTTCAAGTGTTCAACTTACAGCTTACTCACTTACAAATTCCCATATTGCTCTTGCTTTTCACTTTTATAACTTAACATATCAAATATCTATATCTCAATTAAAAAATGCATTAAAAATTAGGGCTACTATACTTGCCACACTTTCCTCTTCAGGGTAGCGAACAAAATTTTTTATTTTTGAGGGTATTATACTTTCAAATTCATCCTCTTTAGGGTATTTTGCAAAAAAGTTGGACATTTTTACCCCTCTTACCCACAAGAGCAAATGATGGCAAGTATGATACTTTTTTTTATTATCATTTGCCCTAGTTTTTTATTATGTTAAATTTTGGATATGTATTAAGATAATTTATTTAATGATTTATAATTGTGTTAAATCTATGATAAAAATGTTTTGTTTTAAGTTTACACTATTTACTTATTAATCGTATTTGTAATAATTTAATATATACTTAAAAAATGGAAAATTAAAATCATTCGGACAATTATAAAAAAAAAAAAACAACACTTTTTCATTCAGATTCAGACATTATAGCTACCTCTTATTAGTAAGATGTGGTAGTCAGATTCAGATGCGGTAGTCAGATTCAGATGTGTAACATCTTAATCAAACAAACACACCTTTAATCTAGTCATAGTATACTCTCTAGTCTATGCTTCAACAAGTGACGAACACAAATTTATATGCAAGTACTTCAGGTAATTTATATGCAAGTACTTCAGGTTGTGATATAATTCCTGCTAATTTAGCGGAAGCGTTAAACCTAATTCGATTTAACGCTTGAAGCGTTAAACAACTTGAAGTGAATTAGGGCAAATGATAAAACAAAACATTTTTATCATAGATTTAACACAATTATAAATCATTAAATAAATTATCTTAATACATATCCAAAATTTAACATAATAAAAAACTAGGGCAAATGATAAAAAAAAAAAAAGTATCATACTTGCCATCATTTGTTCTTGTGGGTAAGAGGGGCAAAAATGTCCAACTTTTTTGCAAAATACCCTAAAGAGGATTAATTTGAAAGTATAATACCCTCAAAAATAAAAAAATTTGTTCGCTACCCTGAAGAGGAAAGTGTGGCAAGTATAATACTTTTTTTGATCATTAGCCCTAAAAATTAGGGCAAAATAAACTGAAATAAAGAGAGATACAATTACACAAATATCTTTATCTCAATTAAGTCTAAAAGATTAACAAGTTTTATTTCATTAATAAATTCATCTCAATTAGGTCTAACTAAATTATAAACATAATCGGAACGGTAGTAAATTGGGGCAATAGAAGAATTAAACCTTGATGAGAGTGCTTGACGGCAGATGTACGGTGGTCGACGGCAGATGTACGGTGGTCAACGGCAGATGTACGATGGTCGATGGCAGATGTACGGTGGTCGACGGCAGATGTATGGTGGTCAATGGCAGATGTACGGTGGTCAACTGATACACCCGTGGTTGATGAGGGACGGCTATCCTGGCATGGCGTGTTGGATAACTATCGTAGTTTATTTATTATGTTTATTAGGATAAGTGTTGGAGTCATTGTTTAGGATATGTTTTGAGTCATGTTAGGATAAGTTTTATGTTTGTGAGAGTTATCTCTTAAACTATTATTTAAGGTGTCATAATGTTATTAATGAATCAATCAAAGTTTAAGATAAACAAATCTCTAGTTCTTCTCTCTATATTCTTAAGGAGCTCGCACACGCTAAAAGTGGTGTCTTATCCCGATACAACCCCTAACGGTAGTAGCGGAGATAGCAATGGTGCGGTGGAGTAGGATTAGCGCTTGATGTGTTTTATTAATTTAGAGGGAAAAGTAAAACTTTTGGGAGGGATTGAGAGAAATAGGAAATTGGTTATGACTGTATACATCTTTTTATATACTGTGTTTCTTTTCTTTTTGATATGTTTGTACAATCCAGTCACATGTAAAAATACAATGTGTAAAAGCATTTTCAACTACTATATCTTTAGTTCAAACCTTTTACACACAAAGCCACAATTTCACATTGTTATTCACTCTCTAGTTACCACCTTCAAACGAGTTTTATATACAAGACAAGGCCAAAACTCTATGTTTTCGGCAAAGATTTATATTATCTAGTCTTCTTCAGTTTAAATTCATGCATTCTAAATTATGTTGTTAGTATAATTATTGTTGACATTGCGGTTGTCTTGCATTTTGGAGTTTTTTCGTAGGTTCGGATTAATAGCAAGTAATGAAGTACGTAGTTCTTTTCTTCCATTTGAGCCGATGTCAAGAAACATATCTCTAACTTTGCTACTTTTCTGCTTTTCAAATTTGCTACTGTTTTGTTGGTTACCACTGTCTTTGAGATACTCGACAACTAAATTTGAACTGGCTCTGATGGGAGTACTTGCGGTACATGCACACAATTATCAACAATGTTGCTTCTTTGAATTTTAACAACATATTACCCGACATTTCGTCAAACTTTTTGCATAGATCAACTCTCGAAGATATTTTTCGTTACACTTATTGTATTTTAGTGATGATTCTCGGCAATAGCTTTAATAAATGTGGTTTTTCACAATATGGACAAATTATATTAGCGAATTTGCAGTTTATTCTTTCTATTACGAGTAATGACCGATATTTCTAACTTATGTTTTATCTCAAAAATGATAATTGACACTCTTTAAGATAAGTCGATCATGTTATAGATGGGTTGAGACACGTTAAGTCCTCGAGTTTTTTGTGTAACTGCTTATTTGTTTTCTAGTGTGTTTAACAAGTTTAGCCTATTAGAAACACTTTACATTTTGTTGCAACAATCAATGGTTTACAAAATTTCATTGTCTCTAAATATTATACAAAGGCCATTAATTTACAAAAGCTAGTTATCGAACAAGGTAGCGGCCTAGACCGGCGTTAAATATCATTAATTGTATTAAGGTGTGAAAAACAAAGTTTGAGAACTTGCATTATTCATTAACAAATGTGCTAATCACAACTTATGTGAAGCATATTCACTAAGGTATATAACCAAGTAAAATTTTGTTTATTTAACTGATGTACGATTGCAAACTTAGTTTTTCAGAATAAATGACCAATAATTTGGTTTCTTTGCAAGCCACCCGAAACATATGGATGGCCTTTTTAACTCTATTGAATTTCTATAGGTAGCGATCTGAGTCTATTTTCCATGTGATAAAACAGCGCATGCGATGCTAAAACAATCACCTTTTTCAAC
This sequence comes from Chrysanthemum seticuspe, assembly GCA_019973895.1. NCBI lineage: Eukaryota > Viridiplantae > Streptophyta > Magnoliopsida > Asterales > Asteraceae > Chrysanthemum > Chrysanthemum seticuspe. Next base: position 2,907,613 of record BPTQ01000008.1, on the reverse strand, counting down.
ACCAAACTACCACTCTCTTACACTTATACAAACAAGCGAGCAAGGAACTAGAGTAAACACAAGAAGACTACACGATCATACATTGATACATACAATAAAAGAGGAAATCGAATTGTTAACCAATCAACCCGAAAGGTGTTAAGCTTAACCAAATATATGTTGCTCTGGCAATGCCACTTTAAAAGGAATACGGTAGGTGGGCCAAGTGATTAGTATGGTACTTGAGTTGTAAAGCGATCATATACATTGACTATGTGAAGCGTTTTTGTGTTGGCTTCTTTATCAGTTTTAAGTGCTTAATTAAATTTGGAAAAGCTCGTAAGGTCTGACGCTTTTTTGTTTGTGACCTAAGAATAATAAAAGAAAAGAGTGAACATAATTGGTCCTTAAGGTTTACCGGATCTTACATATATTGTCCCTGTGTTTTTTTGACGGGTCATGTCCTTGTGGTATGCAAAATTACGGGTCATGTCCAATTTACTAACGACGTTTAAACGGTCGTTAAAAAGGACCAACGTGATATGTTTGGATAACGTGAGGGCCTAAAATTGTATATGTGAAACCCGGTAAACCTTAGGGACCATTTACGTAATTAACTCAAAAAAAAAACAAAAACAAAAAAACAAAAAACAGAGACAATATATGCAAAATGTGGTAAATCTTAAGGACCAATTATGTAATTGAAAATGATTGACAGACTCAACACGTTGTATTATTTAAGGGCTATATGTGCAATGCATTTACTTTTCAATTTATATATATTGTCAAAAACATAAAATACTTATTTCTAAAAAGCTACTCGTTAATTAAAAGTAAGAGCACTCCCATCCATAACACCATAACACCAATAACACCGTCCACGTCAGCGCCACATCAGCTTTAACATTTAACATTAACATCCCCAAAAAACACTCTCATCCATAACATCCCAATAACACCATAACACCAATAATATTTTATATTTTCAATTTCAACCCCTAAACTAAAACAAATACTTCATTTATTAAACTAAAACAAACATTTTATTAAAACTAAAAACATATTACAATACGTGATTAAAAAAAAATACAACGAAAAAAAAAAAAAAAAAAAAAAAAAAAAAAAAAAAAAAACTTCAAATAAAACGCTACAACAAATTAAAGGAAATACGATCTACTGACGAGGTTTCAAGTTATATTTTGCGATGATTCGATCTTTTTCGTCATTGATCCACTGCACGACCATTGGATCTTGCCCGTCAGTAGGCGTCATCAAAAACTTGATCTCTTCCAACCTTGTTAATGTGAGATCTCTTTCCTGCGCGGCCCGATACGCCGCTTCGGAGGCTTCTCGTTTGATACGAAACTCGTTTGCCATAGTTTCTGTAAAATAAGCTGACGAGCTCGTTCCTCCAGTGCTTGTTCCCCCAGTACTTGTTGTAGTGTCGGATCGTGCTTTCTTGGTAGCACGTTTCTTTCCCATGGGCCGTGGTTGTTCATCATTACCAAACAAAGCCTCGTTTGTTTGGCTTGGGACTTCGCCGGTTAAATCAACCGGTTCCGGGGTCTCCCATTTCTTATAATGACGCAAAACATCTCAAGCGTCATCGAGACCAAACAGTGCTCCTCTGTTTTCCTCACGATACCATTGCTTTGCCCGTTTCATCACATCCACCTCACTTTCACCGCTTCGTTGATCCCGTTGCGCACGTACGTAACAAGAGTTGAACTTTGTGCATATCCTGTTCAACGTTGTCCATTTGCTTGACATCATGTCCTTGGTGCGCCGTTGAAAGTTGAGTCTATTGAACTCATTTCTGACCCGATACCAAAACATATCTCTAGGTTGGCACTTTCCAACTTTTGGATCCTCCGAAACAGCTATGTAACACCTTGCAAGTAATGCTTCCTCTGCTGAATTCTAACGATTGGTAACGACAACCTCCTCATCAGAATCAATTGGTTCGGGCTCGGGGTCTTTGGATTTTTTGGATTTTCGCTTAATACGACCTTTTCCTTTTTTTGGTGGAGATGTGGGTGTCTCAGCAACATCTTGTGTTTCAGTTTGTGATTGTTGTGACTGTTGTGTGAATTGAAGGTTTTGAAAGTTGGAGTTTAAGGTGTTTTGTTGGTTTTGTTGTTGCCAAAACAGTAATGTTTGTTGTTGTTGTTTCCACATTTCTTCGCTTGATAAGCCTAGTGGGTTGGGGTTTGAAGATGAACCAGCATTCGGGTTAGATGATGAACCCGGGTTTGAGGGATTCCACCCATCATTGAGAAGATTGAAGAAAGTATCGTCGTTGCCTCCCGACATTGTTTTTTTTTTTTGCAGTTAATTAAAGTTGATAGATTGAGAGTATTGAGAGGATTTAGAAGTGGAAGTGTGAATAAAAATGGTGTTTTGATTGTGTATTTATAGTGGTAAAAAAAGGTTTTTGAATTTTTTTTTTTTTTTTTTTTTTTTTTTTTTTTTTTTTTTTTTTTTTTTTATCAATTCTAGCCGTTAGGGACTAAAAATGAATTTTTTTTAAAAAGTTAACGGCTAGTAGCCGTTAGAGGGACTAGATTTGAAATTTTTTTGATTATTTTTTTTTTTTTTATTGGTTCAGCACCTAACGCGCGTTATGTACTTAACGGCCAGGGACCAACGCCGTGGTTGTTCTTCGCTTCCATCCTTATAACGCCAGTAACGGCGTTAACAGCCCCCTAACGGGCGTTAGCGCATTACGAATGGGAGTGCTCTAACAAAAAGAAGTGCAAGCAACACTGTATGTTATACTTTTCAATTTATATATATTGTCAAAAACATAAAATACTTATTTCTAAAAAGCTACTCGTTAATTAAAAGTAACAAAAAGAAGTGCAAGCAACACTGTATGTTATATTAACAAATCATTTTATACAGTACACACATACACATCTTATATACTAAAAAGACGTGTTAGTAGTTATAAAATATCTTTGTTTTACATAACCAAACAATGTGGGACATCTAAAAATACAATGTGCAAGACCATTTTTAACAATTATACCCAATCCTTAATATCAAAACTTCTACACACAAACCCACAAGTTCATACTTGTACGATAGCCAAGTAAAACAGTCAGTGTGAAGCCTCTAACACAAATGGCAACACAAACACACTTCACTTCAAAACATATGCTATATAACAGATAGCACGAATATCTTAATTAGAAACACTTTATATTTTGTTGCAGCAATCAATGGTTTACAAAATTTCATTGTAGCAACAAAAAACTTCTTAATATTACATATAGGCTATTAATTTGCAAAAGCTAATTATCAAACAAGCTAGCTAGGTATTTGCAATATCATTTTCGCTATTAGTGAAGGACTTTTGGGTGTAAATTTTACTACTTTGCTCACCTTATAGACAGCTGAAGCTCTCTACACCCGCGTTACAACATAATTCAAATTGCACTTTTTTAGTTTATATATCATTAATTTTAGTAAGGTGTGAAAAAAATAGTTTAAATATTATTAATTGTAGTATGGTTCGGAATTTTTTTTGGAACTTGCATTACTTATTGTGAGGCCAACAAATCATCGTAATAAATTTTTACATTTAACACCATCATCAATGACACCAACAACAAGTGTGCTAATCTCAACTTAGAGAAAGTATATTTATTGATGGTGTAACATGGGCCATGGTACTAAACTTTTGCGTCTAACATCATAAACAATGACACACCAACAACAAATGTGCTAATCTCAACTTACATGAACTCAAACTTAAACTAGAGAACATAAACTCAAACTTAAATCACAATAAATTTAAACCTTCCAACAAGAAAACATTTGAATGTGAGTTGAAAGTTGATAACTACAAAGTATATAACAATGATGGTTGTGTTATTTTATACGAGTATAAGTATGGAACAAATGTGAGTTAAAAGTTGAAACACATGTCTTGATCAAAACAGACAACGAGTACAAGCCTTATGTCAAATTGTAATAATGCGAGTCTATGTAAAAAGTGTGAACGACGAAATTAGCTCAAGAATTGGTGCATAGTCCACGTACACTTCTATCGTATTGCACATAAGATGTTTGAAAAGAAAACGAAAAAACACTCCACATTTATAACGATTAGTACGGTTCATGAGTTGTAATCGACCGTATACATCCGCTATATGAAGTGTGTTTGTGCTAGCTTCTTTATCCGTTTCCAATTAATAGAAAGTAATGAAGTACATGTGTCTTTTCTTCGTTTGTACCTTTGAGTATATCATAATTATGCTACTTTTCTTCCATCTGAGCTAATGTCAAAAAACATATCTCTAACTTTGCTACTGTTTTGTTGGTAACCATTGCCTTCAAGATACTCGACAACTTAATTTTTGTTGTTGCTTACCATGTGGTATATCTTAATCTGCTCTAACTTCAGTACTTGCGGAATTGCCCGACTTTTTGTCAAACTTTTTGCATAGATCATCTCTCGAAGATATTTTTTGTTATGCTTATTGTATTTTAGTGATGATTCACGCCAATAGCTTTAATAAAAATGGTTTCTCACAATATGGACAAATTATATTAGCGAATTTTGTAGTTTATCGTTTTTATAACGAGTAATTATCGATATTTCTAACCTATGTTTTGAATCAAAAATGATAATTATCGCTTTTAAGATAAGTCGATCATGTTATAGATGGGTTGAGACTTGAGATTTTCTCAAGTTTTTTTTTTTGTGTGTAACTGCATGCTTATTTGTTTTCTCGTCCGTTTATACGTTTAGCCTAATTGTTGATGATATATATTAGTGTGGAGGTTAAAACCAAACATAAGTAGTGTCTTGATATTTGTTATAGAAAATTATCTCTAACTTAATCACGTCATGTGTAATTACGGCTCCGTATCCGAAACACATGCTATATAACAGATAGCTTGAATGTCTTAATTCGAAACACTTTACATTTTGTTGCACATCAACGGTTTACAAAATTTCATTGTAGCAACAAAAAACTTCTGAATATTACATATAGGCCATTAATTTACAAAAGTTAATTATCAAACAATGTAGGTATTTACAATATCATTTTCGCTATCAGTGAAGGACTTTTGGGGTGTGACCTTTACTACTTTGCTCACCCCTGAAGCTGCCTAAACTGGTATTACAACATAAAACAGATTCAAATTACACTTTTTTAGTTTAAATATTATTAATCTTAGTAAGGTCTGAAACAAAAATTAGTTTAAATATTATTATTTTTAGTAAAGTGTGAAAAAAAAGTTTGGGAACTTACATTACTTATTGGTTGTTATACCTTCTGAGATGGTAATAAACTCTTGCATTTAACACCATCTAGGATGACACAACAACAACAAATGTGCTAATCTCAACTTGTGCAAAAGTATATGCACTAAAGTATATAACCAAGTAAAATTTTGTTTCTTTGACCGATGTGGGATTGCAAAATTATTTTTTCAAAAAAGAGTAAAGTCCAAAAAACATCTATGTGGTTTGCCCCGTGGCGCTGTTTATATCCCTAAACTTTTTTTTGGAACAATTACATCCCTCCGTTAGTAAAGTTGGCACAAAATCATTCCTAAGGACGAACGCTGCAAAGAAGTCCCCGTTAAGCCCCCACGTGCTAGTCACGTGAGGGGTATTTTTGTCCATTTCTCACTCCCAGGGATGTATTTTGTGTCTTGTGTCTTGTCTTGTCAAAAACAGTTTTTATGTCACTCGATATCAAATGTTTCATATACATTTTTGTGACAAGTTTTTTGTATCAAGTCTTTTGACATGTTTTTTGAGCAAGTCTTTTGACAAGTCTTTTGAGCAAGTCTTTTGACAAGTTTTTGAGCAAGTCTTTTGACAAGTCTTGTGACAAGTTTTTTGTATCAAGTCTTGTAAAGAAAATTCGAAAAGATTTTTGGAGCAAGTCTTTTGACATGTTTTTTGAGCAATTGCTTTGACATCTTTTCGAGTATGTCTCTTGACATGTTTTCGAGTAAGTTCCTCGAAAAGTTACCAAATGCAACAGAAAAGAAGATGAAGAGAAGACATTTCGACCACAACCATAATACAAAACCAACTCTTGTAACTTCAGTGTTCAACATCATAAGTCCATAAACAAAACCGACAAGAAAAATACATATGTGTGACTCATATGATTGTTAACGAGCCACAGCCAAAACAAAAACAAATCAAACTTGACTCATGATTGACTGTAAACGAAGTGACCACAATTAACCTTGTCCAAAATCAAACCACCAAATCCTAAACGTCACAACCCATATCAATCACAGCCAACAACGACATATGTATCCTAATCCCATCTCCTCGAATTAACAACATCAATATCATGTTCAAACACTTTCCCATGTTTTTCTAACTAAACCCGACATCAAATAAGTCAACTCGTGACTCATACCACGAGTTACCAAAATAACGAGCTAAACCCGTGGGTTTTAATCCTACCTTTATCTTTGTCACAAATAGAGACTGGTGGTGGTGATAGGGTGGTGGTTAGGTGGCGCGTGGGTGAACGACGAGAGAGTGGGAGGGTTTCTGTGGCGCGTGATGTTGTGGATTGGGAAGGAAATGATGTGGGGAGTCTTTTAAGGTGGGTGGTGTGTGGTGGAGGCCGACGGTGTGGTGGTGGCGGCGTCATTTTTCCGGCGGCTAGGGTGGAGAAAGAGAGAGAAGTGTGTGAGGGTGGTGATGATAATGATGAGTTGTGTGGGTTGGTGGGTAGATATACCCATAGGACAAAAATACCCCTCACGTGACTAGCACGTGAGGGACTTAACGGGGACTTCTTTGCAGCATTCGTCCTTAGGGATGATTTTGTGCCAACTTTACTAACGGAGGGATGTAGTTGTTCCAAAAAAAAGTTTAGGGATGTAAACAGCGCCACGGGGCAAACCACAGGGATGTTTTTTGGACTTTACTCTTCAAAAAAAATGACTCATAATTTGGTTTCTTTGTACAACCGGCTGGCCTTGTTAACTCTATTGGATTTCTATAGGTAGTGATCTTTGCCAATTTTTCATGTGATAAAACAACGCGTGGAATGCTAAAACAATCACTCTCTTACACTTATACTAAACCATTCCTTTCGTGCAAGTGAGGTTGCTTTAACTTCTATGTACTCCTTGCTACTATATCATACGGCAATTCAGCTTCTTTAACCAGGTTGACCCATTTCACAATTATGCCACCAAGTTTTTTAGAAAGTATTTGAAAGCCACGAGTTCTTAGTCCTCTCAGTTATGAGATGTTGTGGACTCACTTCATTCTTTCCATCATATATGATAATCTCAGAAGTGCAACATTCGTATCAAGTGATTGTATATTGTCTCCGTAATGTAATTGATTTACATTCATATCAGAGGAGATAATATTCCTATTAATGCCACACTCGGAATGGTATTTTGAAGATTCATCTTCTTTCAAGATCATTGAAGTTTTCATTAAAACAGGACCTCCATGTCTGACTATTGTAGAGGATCCACCATGCATATCAAATGATCGTATGAGTACCGTAGTGTTGCTTCTTCAAAGTGTCGTCTTTGTTAGTCTATATGTTCAACCCAAATTCTTCTCTCCCAAATGACTCAATAATCTTCTTAGCTGATTCCTCCCCATTACAATTATCCTTACCTTCGTTAACAGTATCATATTGCACCTTACATATACGGAAGCCATAAGTTCTCTTATGAGCTGTTATGGTTGACCGTGCCCCAGCTTAGCAGAATTCTCTTAGATAAAAACTAGCCTTTGGTCCATCAATTATTGCAGAAATTCCAGCTCTCATAATCATATAAGAAGAAAATGTATTTGTTCCATAATCGAACTGACCAGATACATCCCTACATATTCCAAAATCTGACGTTTGTTTTAAACCCACATCTTTCAAGATCACAATTACTCGGTAGTTCAGATTCTTTAACCTTTTTCAACCAAATTTGTTAATCTCTATTTCTTAAATTAAATGAAGTTCCATTCGGTCGCTCAGGTCTAGTAAATGCTTTTGTCTTAGATGCACGCGCATTTTGCTTCTTCATAATGCCAACTTCCTCTTCACTATTACTTTTAGACGAATGTTTTTCGTGATCAAGGTCTCCTCTATCACTAGAAATATTTGTTGCTTTGGCAGTGTCACTTACTACTTTACATTCTTCTTTTTCCATGTCAGTGGATATACCGTTATTGACTTGACTTACATCTTTCACTATTGCATTAAACTCTTGTTCAGCCCGACACTTTAAAAGAAATGTAGGTACATATCTTTTACCATTATACGATGCAAACAGAGAGAGTAAATTTAGTGTTGTTTGGAAAGAAGATCCCTGACTCGAAGTTCGATCTAGAAAGGAATCCATTGTGGCTGTATGATCAACACCTATCACATTCCAGCTTTTGGTCACCAAACAAAGTACCTCTTTGGGAGTTGTTTCTTTTTATAATCATGCGAAAGTGGGTCATGTGATTAGTATGGTACATGAGTTGTAAATCGATCGTATAAATACTTTCGCTATGTGAAGCGTGTTTGTATCGGCTTCTTTATCCGTCTTAAGTGCTTAGTTAAATTTGAAAAAGATTATAGGTCTAATTGTTTTGTTGTGACAAAATAATTGTTTTGTTTTATAACCATGTGATAATTGTTTTATAACTAATGTTGCTTTTTCTCTAAACGTTGTATTATTTGTGGGTTATATTATATATGCAATATTTACTATATGCAATGTTTTCAAACCCGGATCAACCCGGCCGGTTCAACCGGTTGGACCGCTACCCGGTCACAAAACAGGTAAAAAAAACCCGGGTTTCTAAAACCGGGTTAACCGGTTAGACCCGCCGGGTTTCGAGTGACCCGGGTCAACCCAGGTCATGAAACCCGGTCGGGTTTGGTTTTTTCATTTTTTTTTTATAAAACCCGGGTTGACCCGGGTAGACCCGGCGGTCGAACCGGTTGACCCGGTCGAAAAAATAAAATAATAATAAATGGAAAACCGGATTGACCCGACGGTCGAACCGATGCCCGGTGACTCGACCGGGTCGATTAAAAACCCGGTTTTTAAAACATTGACTATGTATATTAACTTCAATTTAGACTGTATATTTTAAAAACTTTTACATACAAAGCCACAAGTTCACATATTTACTCACTTACCACCTCCAAACGAGTTTTATATACAAGGCAAAGACTATCTTTTCGGTAAACATTATTATCTAGACTTCTTCGGTTTAAGCTCATGCATTCTAAATAGTATGCTTACTGTTGACATTGCGGTTGAATTGTATTATGGAGTTCTGTCGTAAGTTTCCAATTAATGGCAAGTAATGAAGTACATGCATCTTTTCTTCGTTCGTAACTTTAAGCATATCATAAATTAATAATCTATACGTTTTGACGAAAGATCTCATTTGATTGTGTATTAGACGCGTGAATTGGGTGTGTTTGTTTCATTAAGATGTTTTGGGTCTGAATCTGACTACCGCATCTTACTAGTAAGAGGTGGCTAGAAAGTCTAAATCTGAAAGAAATAATGTTGTTTGTTTTTTGTATGAGTGTCCGAATGATTTTAAGTGCTCATTTTTGCAATTTATTTATTAAACCAACGTAATACGATAATAAGTAACTTATGTAAATATGAAACAAGACTTTTTATCATAAATATAACATAGTTAATAAACAATCAAATATAGTATATAAAGTTTACAAAACGAGTAAAAGGCAGTAAGACAAGTCCCCCACCTCTTACTGAGTAAGATATTATATGTCTAACTGGGTCTTACTCAAAAGAAAAAAACAAACAATCAAAACGTCTGCCCACCTCTTACTGGTAAGAGTAAGAGGGCTAGTAAGACATTTTTAAAAAAAACAAACACACCCTAACTTCCAAATTGATGTAACTACACAAATGGTGTGAATGACGAAATTAGCTGAAGAATTGGTGCATTAGTCCACGTACACTTCAAGAAGTTAGGAAAGAAAACGCATAACGCTCCACATTTTTCAGTTTATATATCATTGATTTTAGTAAGGTGTGAAAAAAAAAGTTTAAATATTATTAATTGTAGTATGGTGTAAAAAAATATTTTGAGTTGCATTAATTATTGTGACGCCAATGACGATCATAATAAATTTTTACATTTAACATCATCATCAATGACACCAACAACAAATGTGCTAATCTCAACTTAAAGAAAGCATATGCACTAAGATATATAACCAAGGAAAAATTTGTTTTTATGACAGATGTGGGACTCATAACTAACAAAAGAATGACCCATAATTTGGTTTCTTTGCAAACAACCGATGCATCTAGCTAGCCTGGTTAACTCTATTGGATTTCTATAAGTAGCGATCTGAGTCAATTTTCCATGTGATAAAGCTACACGTGCAATGCTAAACGAATCGCCTTTTTCAACAACAAATTGTCACTCTCTTACATGCACTTATACAAAATTAGTCCTTTCGTGTGAGTGAGGTTGCTTTAACTTCGATGTACTCCTTGCTATCATCCTTACCTTCAACAACTATATTACGGTAGTCTGGATTCTTTAACCTTGTTGACCCATATCACAAAGTATTTGAAAGCCACATTCTTATCAGAGGAAACTATATCCTTATTAATGTCAGACTTAGATAAATCCGATATCTAAGAATAGATAAAATTTAGTCGTACTCGTACATGACTACATGACTACATGCATGGATTAATCAAATTTACATAGCACGTACACACGATCTAATTATAGATCGATTGTTTTCATGTTGTTGGTTCACAAAGTAATTTATGAACGGCCTTTTTATATGATGAAACGAGAACATACTAATTAATATAAGTACGACCCCATCTCTATCATGAAAAAAATGACTTTAAGTATATAACAATGCTGGTCGTGTTGTTTTATACGAGTATAAGTATGGAACAGATGTGAGTTGAAAGTTGAAAAAAATGTCTTGATCAAGATGGACAATGAGTATAAGCCTCATGTTAGATTGTATAATGCGAGTCTGATGTGTACGAAGAGTACTTGAACGGCGAAATTAGATGAAGAATTAGTGCGTGGTCCAAGTACACTTCTATCGTATTGCGCATATGATGTTTGAAAGAAGCACGCAAGACGCTCAATATTTATAAGGGTTAGTATGATTCATGAGTTGTAATCGACCGTATACATCCGCTATTTGAATCCTTTGGAGATATCGTAACGCGTATGTTTTTATGACTAAGAAGCCTAATAAAAAGTCAGTCCTTAATGATGTAAATCAATGCTCTTTTGATTGGCTAGGAACCTGATGCACAAAGGGTGTTGAATTGTATCATGTACGTTACAAGTTCAGTAAAAGCCGTAAGGGTGTTGTATTATGAAGAACTAGGGATGAGCATTTCGAACCGAATCCCGAAATTAAACCGGAACCGTACCGGTACCGATTCTTGAAATACGGTACGGTACCGGGACTACGAAATAAAGTGAAAAAAAATCGGGACCACTAATTCGGTACGGGACCGGTACCAAATCGGGAAATTCCCGAAAAAAGCGGGGAAAACCTGATTTCCTGGTACCGTTACCGGTATCCAAATCCCGTTCGGTACGGTACCGGTACCACTAATATATGCTCGGGAAAAAATCGGTACCACTAATTCGGTACGAGGTCGGTACGGGACCGGTCAGGGACGGAACCAGGATACAAAACGATCAGGTGCACTTAGAATAAACTAAGCAATGCTACAAACACAAGTTTTAGGGACCGGGTGCATTTAAGAAAAATCGAGGTTTTTTAACAAAATTAACACTACACAACAAAAATCCATGGGTGTCTCGGAACCCCCGGGACACCCCCTGGTTCCGTCACTAGGACCGGTACCGTGCTCATCCTTATGAAGAACACATGGTATGTTCACATTTTGGCTTGGTAGCCTAAAAAAAGTAATTATACACACAACAGTGCATGAAGTAAATCATAGTGCCCTTCTTATTTTAAAGATTTTTTCTCATTAGATCTTTAGTCTCAATTTATATTGTATATCATTTGTCTATTGTCAACAAGTTAAGAAACCTACTTCTAGAAAGCCACTAAAACTAATTAAAAATTAACAAAAGAAGATACACATTGCAATTGTACACAACATGGTATTGAGATATGCATGTATTCCTATACTATTTAGACGTGTGTCAAGTTACAAACTATCTTTGTTTTACATCACCCACTGATGTGGGACTCTAAAACTACAATGTGTAAGAGCATTTTCAACAAGTATATGGTTAGTTCAAAACTTTTACACACAAAGCCACAAGACTCACACACCTTCAAACCAGTTTTATATACAAGACAAGGCAAAGATTGTGTTTTCGGTAAACATTATTATCTAAACTTCTTCGGTTTAAGTTCATGCATTCTAAATTACGTTGTGAGTATGATTAGTTATGATGTTGTAGTTGACTTGCATTTTGGAGTTTTGTCGTAAGTTTCGAATTAATGGCAAGTAATGAAGCACATGCATCTTTTCTTCGTTTCTAACTTTGAGCATATCATAACTAATAATTTATACGTTTTGAGGAAATATCTCATTTTGTTTTGTAGTTAAACGCCTTACTCTTTTTGATGTGGTCATCCGAACAACCATTTGGATACTCTGGAGATATCGTAACGAGTATGTTTTTGTGACTAAGAAGCCTAATAAAGAGGCGGTCCTTAATGATGTAAAGCAATGTTCTTTTGATTAGTTCTTGAGTAGGTTAAATAACTTTTTGTTTGATTGGATTGAATGGTTTATTAAGCCTTGTAACATTCACACCCTCTAAAAAAACATTTTCTAATATTATTTATCGTCCCCCCCCCCCCCCCCTAAAAAAAGTTAAGGGCCTTACTAACCTTCAAATTAATATAACAAAATGGTGTTGAATTGTACCATGTACATTACGATTTCAGTGAAAACCGTAAGGGTGTTGTATTATAAAGAACAGATCGTATGTTCACATTTTGGCTTGGTAACCCAAAAAAAGTAATATACACGCAACAATGCATGAAGTAAATCATAGTGCCCGTCTTTTTAGCTGCTAAAATACTATCAATCAAATATTACATACTACTAAAAAAAACATGCTAAATTCATTTGTAAAGGGTGTGAATTTGAAGAACTAAATTGATTGATAAAAGGTGTGAATTTAAAGATCTGTGGCTCATGTAAACATGTTAAAAATGTCACATGAAAGTGGTTGAGAAGTAAGAAAGTTAGAGGGAGTTTGAGTGGAGATGAATAAAAAGAAAAACTTGAGTAAAAAGAAAAAATATGTTTTTCATGAATTTTTTATAGAAAAAATTACACGTTTGGTCCCTATGGTATACCCCAAATAACAACTTTAGTCTCTAAGTCGTTTTTATTACACCAGCAGTATCTAATTTTGAAACTATGCACGCTTTTGGTCCCTATTTTGGATGGGCGTTAATTAAGTCCGTTAAGTATTTTGCGCTGTTGGTCATTCGTTAATAATTTTTGCACCGTTAGTCCTTAAAGTTATATGCATAAATCGTCCTTGTGGTTAGCCCGGTCAACGGGTCGGTCAACGCCACGTGTCACCACCTGAGTGGTGCCACATGGCAGCGGGGCGGGTCGGTCAACAGGTCAAGTCGGGTCGCCACGTGGACCAATGAGGTGGTGCCATGTGGCATTGGTATAATATACCAATTTTTTGGCTGGCCTAAGATTCGAACTCGGGTCTTTTGTGTGGGAAGCCAAGCCTTACCCAACTGGGCTAAGCATAGCTTCAATAATATATCCCTAAATCAAATACATAACCCTTCTTAAAAGTTAAGGCCCAATCCAATAATATTGAAAAAATTCAATTTTATTTTTTGGCCTATCAATTTAAGGGGTTATATGGACTGTAAAAAAATAAATAAATATACCGTCGGACTCGTTTTTTCGTGCTCTTCCTAATGGTATGCTCGGGGAATTTTTTTGACTTCGTTTGGACCTCGAAAAATGCAAAAATCACCATTTTTTCTTTGTTTTTGCATTTTTCGAGGTCCAAACCAAGTCAAAAAAATTATCCGAGCATACCGTCGGACTCGTTTTTTCGTTCTCTTTCCAATGGTATGCTCGAGGAATTTTTTTGACTTCGTTGGAACCTCGAAAAATGCGAAAATCATCGTTTTTTCTTTGTTTTCGCATTTTTCGAGGTTCGTTTGACTAGCACGTGACTAGCACGTGGGGGACTTAACGGGGACTTCTTTGCAGCGTTCGTCCTTAGGGATGATTTTGTGCCAACTTTACTAACGGAGGGATGTAATTGTTCCAAAAAAAAGTTTAGGGATGAAAACCGACCCACAGGGCAAACCACAGAGATGTTTTTTGGACTTTACTCTAAAAAAACACTTCACCTTCAATAACACATTCAAAAATATTCATCCCTTCCACAAAAAAAAAAAAAAAAAAAAATGCTCGCCGTGCAGACAACGAGCCAACCGACGGCGAGGGACGATGAAGACACCCGGTGTGGCGGCGAGCCACGGCGGGATGCCATGTACAACGACGGCGAGGGACAACGAGACCCAGGGGCGGACTTATGTATTGAGTATGGGTGGCGACGCCCCCCATGGCTAGCCCAAAAAGTTGCGATTTTAGTGTAATTTTTTCTTAATTTTGAACTTTTTTCGAAAGTGCCCCCCACTCAAAACTCAAATTGCCCCCCCCCCCCCCCCCCCCCCCCCTCTCCTCTCTTCTCTCTACATACTAAAACCCAACATTTAACACTTTTTAAAACCTTATAAATCCTTCGTCTCTAAGTAACAATATTCGATTTATCATTTCAAATCTAGTTTTTCTTTCCCATTTTGTTGCTATCATCCAAAAAAAATTTTTTTGCCCCCCACATTGTATTTTTCTGGTTCCGCCACTGGCGAGACCACACCCTCCGCTCTTAGATGATGTAACTGTAGATTAACAAAACTACATGTGCATTATCTAATCATTAACTTTGTGCGATTCAATAACATTTTTCTGTTTTCAAAAGCTTTTATTCATGATATTCAAAGTATTTGTTAAACAAATGTGACTTGAAACACTAGCTTACAATTTGGATGAGATATCAACGATCTTGATATTTCACTATCACGTGTCTTGATCAAAATGGACAATGAGTACAAGCCTTATGTCAGATTGTATAATGCGAGTCCATGTACAAAGCGTGAACGCCGAAATTAGCTGAAGAATTGGTGCATGGTCCACATACACTTCTATTGTTTGCACATAATAAGTTTGAAAAGAACACGCAAAACGCTCCACATTTATAAGAATTAGTATGGTACATGAGTTGTAAATTGACCGTATGCATCAACTATTTGAAGCGTGTTTGTGTTGGCTTCGTTATCAGTCTTTCAGACAAAGCCACAGGTTCACATTTCTATCCACTCACACACCTTCAAGCGAGTTTTATATACAAGACAAGGAAAAGACTATGTTTTCGACAAACGTTATCATCTAATCTTCTTCGGTAAAAGTTCATGCATTCTAAATTATGCTGTGAGTATGATTAGTGTTGACATTGTGGTTGACTTGCATTTTGGATCTGTGTCATAGGTTTCGAATTAATATACTGTGTTGAATGTTTTATTAACTTCCAAATTAATATAATCGGTCCCCTTGTTAAGGAACCAAATCCTGAGGTAGGTAAAACGGCTAGAGCTGATAGACAAATGGTACGTGTTGCATTGTACCATGTACATTACATGTTCAAGAAAAGCCGTAAGGGTGTTGTGTTATGAAGAACACATGGTATGTTCATATTTTCGCTTTGTAGCAAAAAAAAGTAATAATACACGCAACAATGCATGAAGTAAATCATGTTGCCTTTTTTTTAGTTGCTCAATACGCTCTCAATCAAATATTACATACTATTGAAAAAAGCATGCTAAATTCTTTTGTAAAAGGTGTGAATTTTAAAGAACTAAAATCTTTGGTAAAATAAGATATCTGACACTTATTTGATCGTTAGAGTGTATTACGGGGAGAAAGTTATGTATACAATTTAACGATACATCTTATTTCTTGAGTGATACAGATAAACAGGTCCACATGTTCGGCAATCAAAACTCATCATTTGGACCCGTGAATCAACGTATCGTCATAAATCATATTTCCTATTTTATTAGTTGCCAAATACGCTAGCAATTGAATATTACACACTACAAAAAAAGTATGCTAAATTCGTAGGTAAATGGTGTTGATTTAAAGTTTGAGTGGGGATGAATAGAGAGCCATGGCTTAAAACAAGTGAAAAGTCTACTCTTGTTAGATAAACTTTTTTGATAAAAGCTTCTGCCTAATCCCACATTGCTAGAGAAAGTAAAATTTGGTAGCTTATATACTAAAGTCGTGTGGGTTGAATGAGTTGATGCTAATATTATGTTATTGGCTAGGTAGCGTATGACTGGTTTCAGAAACCAGCTGTGCGTGTCCTAGTCGTTAACTTGTACGATTCATTAACTTTTTCAAAAGCTTTGTTTATCTATACTGCTTTATAATGTATTTATAACTTTTTATAAAAGAAAGTCTTAAAAAAAAAGCCTACACACTTATTATAAAAGAAAGTCTCACATTTCAAAATAAGTCAGACTACAAAAATTGTACTCCCTCCGTCTCAATTTAATTGTCCATATTTCCATTTTTGGATGTCTCAAAAATATTGTCCACTTTCCTTATTTAGTAAAAACTAGAGAATCTAAAGAGGGAATATTCTATTCATGTGGTTGAAAATTAAAGTGGCCCCACTTTTATTAAACTTTGTAATTTCTCTCTCATGACAATTAAATTGAGACGGAGGGAGTATTAATTTTGCTATTAATTCAAGGGAAGGGATCCAATAAGAAGAATAATTAAAATGAGAAGGGTAAGAAATAATTCTAGCCACACATTTTAATATGAGAGGGAAAATTTGAATGAAGATGCATCCATTTTTGTAGGTGCATCTAAAATGAGTGGTTGTGGTTACTTCCTATCCTTCTTATTTTTATTATTCTTCTTATTTGATCCTAACTCATTAATTCAATACATAACTTTAGAATTTAAATACACAACATTGTAACAGCACCAATTCAAAACATTGTAATAGCACAACTAATTCATTCATTCGTACAATTATTTATAAAAAAAACGTGTAACCGAATAATATTTGCTCGCCACATAATATAATCACAGGGTACCCGTCGTCGCATTGCGCGAGTACCCTGCTAGTGATATTTAAAATATTTATTACATGTTATTTTGAACGTTAAAATCATTTCATGGTTGAAAAGCTTCTTATTTGTTGGATTTAAAGCATTCAATTAATTTGGTTTTCTTGCTATTGCTATTGTTTTTTTTTAAATGATGAAACGAGAACTAACATAAGTACACAACCCCATCTCTATCCTACAAAGATGCAAAAGTAGAGAACATAAACTCAAACTTAAATCACAAAACATTACAAGTACAACCTTGGAATAAGAAAACATTTTAATACACATTTTTTGTTCATAAAAAAACGTGACTTTATTATGATAATTACGAAGTATATAACAATTATAGTTGTGTTATTTTATAGGGCAAATGACAAAAAAATGCATCAAACTTGACACTTTATGTGATTGTGTGTAGCCAACTATTTTTTTTCTTATTGTATGTACTGAACTTTCATATTTCGATCATTATGTGTACTTTGTGACTATTTTGCCATGTAAAATGACCATTTTACCCTTCGAAATTTGAAAAAAAAGGGTAAAATGGTCACAAAATACACACAATAATCGAATTTTGAAAGTTCAGTACACACAATAAGAAAAAAAATAGTTGACTACACACAATCATAAAAAGTGTCAAGTTCGATGCATTTTTTTGTCATTTGCCCTATTTTATACAAGTATGAAACAAAGGATGTGATATAAGAACCCTCCCTATATTGTCACATCATAGAGATTTAGTTAAACCGTACAACCCGCGATGTAAAGTTGAAAAAAATGTCTTGATCAAGATGGACAACGAGTACAAGGCTTATGTCAAACTCTAATAATGCGAGTCTATGTACAAAGCTATATAGTTTTACAAGTGATGAGAAAGTGAATCATTTTCTTGCATTTGGCAATAAAAATTGCAAAAGGTTACTGTGTGTGGATGGATAAATTGTGTGAAAAAAAAAAAAAAAAAAAAAAAAAAAAATTTAAGTGTGAAGAATCCTAAAATTTCTCACACTCCTAAGTGTGGAAGTTATTTGTAACACTTAAATTCTTCACACTTGAGAAAGTGTAGACAAATTAGGTGTTACAAATAAACGGACATTTATACATTTTTTTTTAAAGTTTGAGTTGGGGCCTTGTAAGTTAGGATGGAATATCTATACTAGGAAAACTATCCATATACTGAAAAATAAAATCTGTATATATGTCAACTAGCTTATAAACCTGTAATAAATCACGGGCGGCTTATAAAAGTTTTTAAAATCAATACAAATATTTAAAGTAACAAATGTAAATTTAAATTTTGGCTGTAGAAACATATATATACTTTATTAAAACACAATGGCCAAATCAAATTTTGTGTAGCACATCTTGTTAACAACGTTCAAAGTAGTATTGACACTTTTCTCGTCCAAAACCTTCATGGAATGTCTGACATATAGTGGAAATTGTCTTCCATTAATCTCCAATAAAAGCCTCTTGTTGGAACGACCAAGTTTCAACACTTTGATAATAGTAGTTTTAACGGTATAAGTAATGCATATTTAAAAGCACTGTTAATACAAATAAGCCGTAAAAACGTTTATTTATATTTTACGATCTTCTAATGTTTTGTCGATAACAAACGTAAAATCATGTTAACGAAACAAATAAAATACGTAAATGGTTTGAACAAATAGTTTCTAACATATTCACACTTTCACATAAAACACTAAAACAAGTATAAGTGATTTTATGATTTAGTAATACATATGTACAACAACTAGTGTTTACATATTTGGGTAAAATACATAACCCATGGATCAACCCATACCCAAGTGACCAAGTGCATTGCACTCAAAGATACATTGTATCTAGCTAAAGATCCATGGTTCAACCCATGACCCATAACCAAAATACCCATGGGTAAAAGGGAGCGTCCCACGGATCCCTAGCTTAACGCTAGACGGATCCCTTGTGGAAGGGACCCGTGGGATCCGGGGAACAGTAGGATTTTTCCTCTATAAATAGTGAGTCATTTCTTCATTATTTCTCACCCCTTTCTAACACACTTTCTCCCTGAGTTAAAAACTCACTAACCTCATATCCAAGAGATCTATGTTTGTAGTTTTGTTTTTGTGTGATCTTTTAGGTTCCTCTTAAAGCAAGATCACCACCTTTGAAGTCGAGCAAGCTCAAGTCCATGAGTTGCCATGCTTCCTCATCATCAAGGCTACTGAAGTTTTCTTGTTGATGATTCCTTTCTTTCTTCAAAAGAAGTGTAGTGTTGAAGACATTAGTGAAAGATGTCTCAAGTGTCAAGACGAAGATATTAGTGAAGGGTATCTATCGTCAACATCATAAGCACTTGTGGTAGGTGCTTAGAAGTCAAGACTAGAAGCATTAGTGAAAGGTGCTTAGAAGTCAAGACACAAGACATTAGTGAAGGGTGTCTTGTAGATCTAGTCAAAGGCATTAGTGAAAGGTGCCTTAGATGTACATTTGATATGGTGTGTTTCGATGTACTAGATAGACTAGCATTAGATCCAAGGATATTGATATCCTTGATGATGTTGTAAAGGAGTAGATCTCCTTTGGGATTAGTCATTGGTGTAGTGTGGTAGTAGTTCCTCCTTTGCAATGGAACTAGGTGCTTAGCCTAGTACCTAATAAAGGGTAGGCGACGTTGTGAAGGTGTAGTTCACCTTGGAGTGAAAGAACTAGGTACTTAGCCTAGTACCTTATAAAGAGTAGGCGACATTGTGTAGGTGTGGTTCACCTTGGAGTGAAAGAACCCGGTGGTTAGCCTAGCACCGGAAAAGGGTAGGCGACGTTGTGAAGGCTTCTCCGCCATAAGGAGATTGGTGTACTGATTACGAACTCTCGAGTAGGTGACTCGGGGAGTGGAGTAGGGCAAGGAAGGTGTCCTTGTAGCCGAACCACTATAAATACTCGCGTTGTGGTTTTGTGCTTCTTACTCTTATCTTTTCATTACTTACCTTTATATGCTTGTTTATCAACATCCAACACACACATCCAAATAGATTGACATAAGTCGATCTAAATAGATTAAAAAGGAAGTTTTAATTGGCAAAACTATTCAACCCCCCTTCTAGTTTTCCACAATTGGCATAAGAGCTTCGTTACCAAGTTTCTTGAAGTATATTGTAATTTAAAAACTTGATACGATCCATAGTTAATTGAAAACTACAATGAAGGTTTTTGATAAAAACAAACACCATGTCTTTTAAAACTATATGTTTGGATGTTGATTTGATAACAACATTTTTTTATTTACTTGTTTCATTTATTTGCACTAATCTTCTTTGTCATGTTGATTAGTCAAAGTTCATACCCACCAAGTTATAGGAATTGCTTGGTAACAAGAATACATTCCTTAAAAAGGTATCTTAATCGCAAAAGAGCGGGAATCGTCTAAGTGACATTTGTTGTGTCATTTGTAAAGACATTCCTAAGTGAGCTAGAGGTATGGTTTTCTTTTTGTTTTGCTTGATAATTAAGTATGCATATTTAGGTATTTATATGATTATCTTTTGTGCTTATACATGTTTTACATGAAGCTTTATTAGGAAGCCTTTTTTTTCTCACATACGTGTTTTATTTCTCGTCTAAAGTCGTGGTGTATATAAAACTTATGTTTTATTTCTTTTAATCCAATAATAAAACAAAACACGAATTTAAAAAATTCATCTTTCCCCATAAATACTCCCACCGTCGACCACTCTATCAAATCTTCACTTTTTCAAATCTTCCAATTTCAAAATTTCTTCTCATTCAAAAACTTCATCTTCCTCCTCATTCCATCTCAACCGAAACCAAGAAGATTCATCATCAACATGGTTTACATCGCCTTCGTGCTCATCGTCTTAACACTCATCGCACTTGTGTTCCCTATGATGAAGTTCACATACGGAGACATTCACTTTGTGTTGTTAATCTACATCAGGGGTTATATACCCAATCCTTTGTATCATTCTTAGCATTAAAATGAATTATTATTAATAGTCTAGTTTATCTAGGTTATTATTATCATACTGTGTTTGTCATTTCTTTTGATTTATATGCTTCATATTCTTTCGTGATACATTAGAAGTCATGTATGCATGCTAAAAGAAAATGTAAGATAAAACACTTTTTCGTGGTATAAAAGTGTAAAACCTATCTTTTCATAAAATCTGTTTCTGAAATTACAGATCTACGGATCCCGGAAGTTATACTAGCCGGATCCCTTTTTAAATGGAACTGTGGGATCCGTCCTACTGGAGAACAGTTTTTCATGCAAATTAAAAACCTCTTTTCTTCCAAAAATAATACTCCACTAGAATGTCAAAACCATAAGTGAGTCAAGTGTCTTTCTTGTTAAAAACCATTGTTAATAAAAATATAATAAAAACGTTAGATAATCTTTGATTGACCACAAACATCACTTTCTATTAACTCGTCTTTTCTCTAGATTCCACTATGTCGCACGAATACGAGTTTGATTTTTCACTCACAAGATTCTACACCCCAAACATCTCTCTTAAGCCCAACACACCGAGCAACCACGTTTGTGGGTTCAATAGTCTCGAAACGCGTCATTTCCACAAAGGACGTATTGTAGACACTCCTCTACAATTCGAAGAAGATATCAATACCTCCTTCCGAACCATAGGACTAGAATGTCTTCTCGAAATCAGCGAGAAAATATGTCCAAGGTTCATATTGGAATTCTTCCGCCAAGTCGAACCCGTTCGTAACGAGGATCGCTCTCTTTCTCTTTAGTTTTGGATCAAAAACCAAAAGTTTATCCTAACCCTTGGGCAATTTGCCAAAATCCTCCGAATTCCCAATCATGGACAATGTGCCTTCACCGAAGATTGGTCTCTTGACTCTCTCTTCAACTTTCGTGAAGAAAACAGCCCGTATTGCTCTCACATTCCTTCCCCACAAGACTTGATTCGCATATTATGCAAACCACATCACTCCAATCCAAACATCATCTACACACGGGATATTTTAAAAGAGTACAAGCCCCTTGCACTCCTCCTACGTGAAAATGTTTGGAGCCTTAGGGGAAATCGAGAAATCCTTCCCGCTTGTTGTGCTCACATAATGTATTGTTTGCTGACACAACAACCATACAATCTCGCCTACTTCTTTGCAAGGCGAATTGTAAATCTTCAAGGGTCCAAGAACAAACTTATTCCTTATGGAATGTTCTTGACGCGCCTTTATCATAACCTCATGTTTCATCATCCTCAATTTCAAAGTCCGTTGTACGTACTTGTAAACAAGATGATGGAACCTCTAAACACATCCCTCGTGAAGACGTTCTTCATTCCCGAATCGGAAAAACTCATCAACCATTTGATGATCCTTCGAACGAAAATGCTCAAGCAACTTAGTAGTCTTTCAAATAAGATCAATCATTTTCTACTCGTTCTTTATCAATGTATTCCAATTTCATTCATGAAATAAAAAATCTTACATTTGATATCTTAGTATTAGAACTCCCTTTAGACTATCCTTGAGATATAATGCATTGTCAAGATCATTGCATACCTTTAGTAAAGGTCCTGCTGAGCAGATGGTCTGATCCCAAAGTTTGAACTAGAAGGATCCCTACACTTAGGGAACCGTGGGATCCGGCAAACAGAAAATGCAATTGCAAGCATTATATTTCAAACATATCCTTAGAACAACTCACACTAAGCTAAACATAGTGTCTTAAGGCAAATTAAGTCCTTATCAAGATAGGTTGATCTTTCCTACTCACACATAACTCACCTAGATCACACTCTAAGACGCTTGTAGATCTATCGTTTCATTTTTAATCCATTACTCTTCCGCTCTCAAACTCACACTTCATTTTTCACTTGATCCCTCACATAGGGGTGTCCAAAAAAACCGAAGAACCAAAAGAACCGAGGAACCGTACCGATACCGACCGGGAACGGGACCGTATATTAGAACCATGGTACGGTTCTTGGTTCCTAAAATTTCAAATATTCGGTTCTCGGGACGGTTCGGGTCGGAACCGTCCGGTTCCGGTACTTTCCCGAAAGAACCGACTTTTATGAAAATATATAATTTTATAGGGTTTGTTTGGGATATTGTGTACATGCAAGTATGCGGCCTTTTAAGAAAATAGAAAAACCTTACCTAAACCTAAAAACTCATAAACCTTAACCTTTAATCCATTGATTCCATTCAAAGATTCAAACATCATTCATCAATATGAAAGTAAGTTTTTTCTAAACTGGAATATCGAGTATGCGCATAGCCGCATATCGAATAATTCTATGTTGCTCAGTAACAACTAGCAAGAAGTTGTAATTAACTATTGGTATTTGTTTTTCATTAAACTTAATGATAAAAGTCGAGAAACAATTAACGATTATGGCGTCACTGCATGATATATCGTCACCATGTAAGTTATTGTAAGCTAGTCACCATGATTGACATATAATATTCTCAACGAGTTTGCAATTGTTTTCATGGATAATGAGTTTGCTATTACCGGAGATGTGTTTTTTTGTTTGTTTGTAAGTCAAGTTGTGGAATACTATTAAGGTTGTCAACTTCTTTCGAAGTTCTACGAACCGAGTACCATAAATTCATATCCATCAAAATATATTTTTTTAACACTTTGGTACTCATGGGAATTACCGAAATTCCCGTACCGGAACCGAGTACCGTACCGGAACCGAACCGAAAAACTTGGGACGGTTCTTGGTTCCACTTTTTTGCTTATTTTTGGTTCCCGGTTCTTTCGGTTCGGTTCCGGTTCGGGACGGTTCTAGTACCATGGACACCCCTACCCTCACATTTAGCCTTAGAAATCTTTCAATTATGGCAAAATTGATGATAAATCATCCTTACCTCAAAATTGATCAAAGTTGATCAAACTCTAGTTTTTCCCATCTCAAAGCTTCTAGGATATTTTCCAAAAAAACTATCCTAAGTCACAACCTAATCTCTAGGATCATTTAACTTCAATTGATACTCTCATCTTTAGTGTCATCCTTGCTCATCCATTGGTGCTCTTAAAAGTTTCAAATCCTTCCATAAAAGACAATCATTAGCTACATCACTCATTACCTTCAAGTACTTAAGCACCCCTTCATTTAAGACACTTAGGAGGACTGAAACACTCAAGATGATATAGATCTTAGATCTTAGAAAACATCATTTCCACTCTTTCATAGCTGCTGAGAGCCGGATCCCTAGGATTAGCCTAGACGGATCCCTCTGAGGAGGGAACCGTGGGATCCGGATGACAGTTTATGTCAAATCTTGCTAAAACAATCATTTCAACTAATCTTCCTAACTCAAACAGTCTATCTCATCTTAAATGAGTTCCTAGATCAGTGCAAACTCTGAAGTTGACTCTTGTACATGTTAATCATCACATTCCAATGAATCCTAGTGGCTTAAGGCTTAAATGCACTTGCCAAATCTCTTGGTTTATAAACCACTTTTTTAGGACCTCCATAGTCATCACTCTCATCCTAACTTTCAGCTCTTTAGAAACCCTTGCAAACCTCTTGAAATAATCTCATCATGAGGAAAACCCCAAGTAGTAACTTATCCACCAAAGAACCACCCATGAAAAAGGCTCGTGTTATACACAAAATCTCTTCAACAGAATCATCTCCGGTCAAGCCAACAAATGATAGGATCCTTCCTCATCCAATCAAACCAATTCCTAAAAGGATAATACCTACAAAACTACCAATGCCAAACACCACCATACCTCTTAGGCCAAACAATATCATCTCCACTTAAACCATCACCATTGGTTCCTAGAGCTATTTCATTTACATCCCCACTATCATCACCACACCTCTACAATTTAGAGGACTTGCCTCCTAGGCCGTCTCATCCGCTTCCGCCAACAACATTTTCCTCATTATGAGGAATAAGGTACAAAATCAAGGTGTTGAGTCAACACTTGCTCCGGCTTCCTTTTCGCCGTTTCCATCATATAATCCCATTTGGATTATGAGAAATCATCAAAGTCAACCACCCTACCATATGGAAGTTGACACTTCTCTACCACCACCATCATTCTTGGTCGAGTCATTCTCAAATGCGCCTCCACAAATCCCTCCATCGTTTGAAGCTCCACAAGTTGCTTCACTTGATCCTTCGCATCAAGCCATTTCATTTCTTCCACCACCACTACCTAGCCATGACAAATATTGCTATCATTGTCAACATGTTGAAAGTTTGATACTTGAAGTACGAGAAGACCAACGTTTCATGTTCTATCATCTCCTCGAATGTTTCGACGAGATTAAACCTAAACAAAACTTGAGCTAGAAGATTTTAGTGGTGTCCTAGCATCAAGCGATAGTTGGTTTAGAAATTCCTAGTCATGTATTTTCTTATTTTCTTAGTTTTGAGAGTCATGTATATCATAACTCTAGTTTTATTAAATGGAATTACATGCTACTTGTTATTTTTTCTGAGCATATGATTACTTTGTATTCATATCTCATTTTTGTGATAACATTACTTGTTATATCACCTTTGCTGAAATTAATCAGCTAATACGGATCCCTCATAATTGCCTAGACTGATCCCTACTAGGAGGGAACCGTGGGATCCGTGAGACAGAATGCTATTTTCTACTAACTTGGACCACATTTGCAGGAAATTGTGAATTATACTTGCTTTCTAACATTTGTTTTGTCGTTATTCAATTTACACATGAAGACTTTGACATCCTAAAGCTAGGGGGAGCTTTATGTCAAAGCAATACATTGCAAATTACTTGTAATACTAGGTTTACTTTTCATGACATCCCCTTGCAAAATTGCAATCATCAAAGGGGAGCACATTCGTCACTTAGATGAAATCTTTTGCTAACTTACTTGCAAACAAACTAGATTAGTATTACTTTCTTGACGCCCTTACATAGGGATGGACTCGTCAAGGGGGGTAAAGACGAGATCCTTTCCCGTTACTTGCTCTCTATTTCTTCTTATTTTTATTTCTTTCACATGTTTTTCTTAAAAACGATGTGTTGCTTTCCTTCAAACGCTTTTTGTTTCGACAAAAAAGGGGAGAAGAAAGTAAAAACTACAAATTCAAACTTTTACGAATTTTAGCTTTTCCTTAAAATAATTTTATGTTTTGTCATCAACAAAAAGGGGGAGATTGTTAATACAAATAAGCCGTAAAAGAGTTTATTTATATTTTACGATCTTCTAATGTTTTGTCGATAACAAACGTAAAATCATGTTAACGAAACAAATAAAATACGTAAATGGTTTGAACTAATAGTTTCTAACATATTCACACTTTCACATAAAACACTAAAACAAGTGTAAGTGATTTTATGATTTAGTAATACATATGTAAAAGGGCAAATGACAAAAAAATGCATCGAACTTGACACTTTTTATGATTGTGTGTAGTCAACTATTTTTTTTCTTATTGTGTGTACTGAACTTTCAAAATTCGATTATTGTGTGTATTTTGTGACCATTTTACCCTTAATTTTTTCAAATTTCGAAGGGTAAAATGGTCATTTTACATGGCAAAATAGTCACAAAATACACATAATGATCGAAATTTGAAATTTCAGTACATACAATAAGAAAAAAAATAGTTGGCTACACACAATCACATAAAGTGTCAAGTTCGATGCATTTTTTTGTCATTTTCCCTATGTAAAACAACTAGTGTTTACATATTTAGGTAAAATATACACATAACTAGTATGTAGTATATTGGGTAATATAAATGGGTAGAAACTTAAGTATCACAACCCATTGGGAGAATACATTGAATGTAGTTGGGTATAACCCAAAGCCCATGACCCATGGAGCTTGACCCATAACCCATTGCATGACATCATGCTTATATCATACATGGATAATATCCATAACCCATGGATCAACCCATACCCAAGTGACCAAGTGCATTGCACTCAAAGATACATTGTATCTAGCTAAAGATCCATGGTTCAACCCATGACCCATGACCCATAACCAAAATACCCATGGGTAAAAGGGAGCGTCCCACGGATCCCTAGCTTAACGCTAGACGGATCCCTTGCGGAAGGGATCCGTGGGATCCGGGGAACAGTAGAATTTTTCCTCTATAAATGGTGAGTCATTTCTTCATTATTTCTCACCCTTTTCTAACACACTTTCTCCCTGAGTTAAAAACTCACTAACCTCAGATCCAAGAGATCTATGTTTGTAGTTTTGTTTTTGTGTGATCTTTTAGGTTCCACTTAAAGGCAAGATCACCACCTTTGAAGTCGAGCAAGCTCAAGTCCATGAGTTGCCATGTTTCCTCATCATCAAGGCTACTGAAGTCTTCTTGTTGATGATTCCTTTCTTTCTTCAAAAGAAGTGTAGTGTTGAAGACATTAGTGAAAGATGTCTCAAGTGTCAAGACGAAGATATTAGTGAAGGGTATCTATCGTCTACATCATAAGCACTTACGGTAGGTGCTTAGAAGTCAAGACTAGAAGCATTAGTGAAAGGTGCTTAGAAGTCAAGACTAGAAGCATTAGTGAAAGGTGCTTAGAAGTCAAGACACAAGACATTAGTGAAGGGTGTCTTGTAGATCTAGTCAAAGGCATTAGTGAAAGGCGCCTTAGATGTACATTCGATATGGTGTGTTTCGATGTACTAGATGGACTAGCATTAGATCCAAGGATATTGATATCCTTGATGATGTTGTAAAGGAGTAGATCTCCTTTGGGATTAGTCATTGGTGTAGTGTGGTAATAGTTCATCCATTGCAATGGAACTAGGTGCTTAGCCTAGTACCTAATAAAGGGTAGGCGAAGTTGTGAAGGTGTAGTTCACCTTGGAGTGAAATAACTAGGTATTTAGCCTAGTACCTTATAAAGGGTAGGCGACGTTGTGTAGGTGTGGTTCACCTTGGAGTGAAAGAACCCGGTGGTTAGCCTAGCACCGGAAAAATGGTAGGCGACGTTGTGAAGGCTTCTCCGCCATAAGGAGATTGGTGTAGCGATTACGAACTCTCGAGTAGGTGACTCGGAGAGTGGAGTAGGGCTAGGTAGGTGTCCTTGTAGCCGAACCACTATAAATACTCGCGTTGTGGTTTTGTGCTTCTTACCATTATCTTTTCATTACTTACCTTTATATGCTTGTTTATCAACATCCAACACACACATCCAAATAGATTGACATAAGTCGATCTAAATAGATTAAAAAGAGAGTTTTAATTGGCAAAACTATTCAACCCCCCCTTCTAGTTTTCGACAAGCACTAAAAAAGTTATGTAACCGTAATTAGATATAAGCAAAACAAATATAACATGCTACTCAAGTGTAACTGCGTATATTATATGTTTCAAGACTACCTACCGAACCAGACTACAAAAAAATATCATCTGTTTCATTTGTACATATTACAAGCTACAAAAACTAATTATTGATTATATCCTAGACCTTTATGTTTTTAACATAAGTAATAATCATAACATAAACATACATCATGTACATACGGTCGGATAGACAAAGAATATATAACAAAAGTCAAAATATTAACATAGTAACCATTGTAACAGTCATACCATATAAACAATTCCAGTATTAACAAATGAAACTAACTTGAACTTCAAAAGTACGTATCAATACATGCTAAAATCTTAACCAACCAAACTCAATTTCTACTAATAACTCTTATTCCAAAAAGATGCATTAAACAGTGAAGTGATGTCACATTTCTCAAATTCCGGTCATTTCTTAAATTAAATATGCATCATATTAGTTCATTCATGGCATTTCATTTCGCATTTAACGCGTAATTTTTATATTTAATAAACGTTATCGTGTGAGTTATTATTTTGAATATTTAATCCGTTACTTTCAAAAATGATCCCGATGTATTTTTAAACTTACATTTAGTTATAAAAAAAAAAAAAAAACTATATTTTAAGTTTAACTAGTGTTTTGAATTTATTTGGTATATAATTCGTTAAATTTATATTATTACGACGTGATTCTTAAAAATTATACGATAATTTTTATATCAATCAAATTTCACAAGGAATGTATTTTTACAATTTTTATTATCTCATTACATCCTACTTTGATCTATTAAACATCTCTTTTACTTAAAAATTTCCATTTACCTTCATTTATACATTTCCTACACACTTACTTGTACATTTTATCAAATATCTACACAATTATACTTACAAGTAAAAGTTTATAAAAAAAAAATATATATCTATGCATACCTCCCCCCTTGGCCGACCAAGGGGGAGGGCTTGCATTAAATGTGGCATGGTTTGCTTTGATTGTTAATAATTCACTCATACATAAAAGTCTTGCTTAAACTTTTTTCTCAATCATTCACTTCACAAAATTTCTTCAAGTATTAGAAGGTTTTCTCTCTTCTTTTGGTTCTCCACAAACCGGCCACACAAGGGTTCAAAGGGATCATCATAAATTTTTTTTTATCAAGCACAAGTAATAACAATCTAGTTTATACTCTTTATTAGGTTTTGAAATAAAAACCAAGAGTATTTAGGTTTAACCTTGTTACTTGCACCTCATCATATTCACTTGTAAGCATGTTTCTATCATTTTTCATGTTTTCTTATCATCTCATATGTATCTTTTCATTTTTGGAGCAACATGCAAGACATATGTGATTTATACCATTTTTACATGATTTTAGAGTATATATATACATTTATGGTCATCCTATAATTATCCCCTTGGTATTCATTGGTCTTGATGGTGATTAGGAACCCATGACACCCTAAGAAGTTGTATGGTAGGATTAGATTAGCTTTGGAGTTGATTTGAAGGGATTAGAATAGGTTTTGTCCGCGAAAAACTATTTTCGATATGTATATAAAGTGTTCTGTCCTTGTTTTGATTTTCTGGAAAAACCGACAGTAGGCACGACCTTTTGGCCTTGATATTTAGAAAATATACTTTAAAACGAATCCGTGGCCGCTTGAACGGATAAAAACGGAGTTATAACGAAGAAGTTATGGATTTTACAAGTTTGACGACGAAAAATATAATTTTCAGAATTTTCAGCATACTATATTTTTCTTGTACGAGTCAAAAACGAGCCTTAAGCTTCACAAATTATTTCGACTTATCAAAAATATATTAGTTTACTTCGATACGAAGCTAAGGACGTATTATACGTAGAAAACGGATTTGAAACGACAAAGATATGCACGTTTTCATAAACTTGCCGTAACTATTATTTTCTGAAAAACTATATTATTTTACGATACAAGTGTTACGGTAGCTGTAACGTCCATGTTGAGGGCTGTTTTTATCAAGGTTGTGAAACTTTTTGGAACAAAATGTCTTCTAGTAAAATTTAGATCACCGAGCATATTTTTCAAAACAACAAGCCGTTTGTATAGCGGAGTTGTAATAAATTATTTACGGATGTTTAAACTTGGCCGAAACTCACTTTTTACATAACAATTAGCCAAAATCACTATCTTTAACCCTTATTATCTTTATGTTCGAGACCTTTATGACGAAAACTCATGAACTGAAACTTCTAGATTTCGATACAAACTTTCCAAAACTGTCGAGTTCGTTCTCTAACGTTCGACGTACACCATTTTACGACTAGTTTTCCAAAGCCATTTTTATCACTTTCATGAAAATTCCGACGACATTGTTTTGCGACGAAAAGTGATAATTTCACTATAAATCATTATAAAACCATTGTAGGATGACATTTTGACGTAAATACTTGTAAAGTCATTTTTGAAGGGTCTAGACGTCAAAAGAGTATTTTTCGACGATTAGTAATATTTTCAAAACTCGCTAATGGTATAAATAACATACGAAATGCATGCATAACATTACATTGCAACTCATTGCATATCATATCATTCATAATAGGTCAGTTTCGGGATTCACGCTACATTTCGGTGTGACCACTTTTGTCATCGCATCTACTCATCAAGTGAGTAATCACATCCCCTTTTTACCGTTTTACTACATTTTGGGGCTGAATGCATGAACTATACTTGAATTAAATTGAATCTTACTTTTGTGAACTCGAATCAAATCCTTGAACTTAATTACGAATTTATGACTTGTTGGAATTTATTGAACCGTACATGTTATGACCTTGTCCCAAAGTCTCCCATGTTCGGAGCATCACTATAAAGTCTCGCCTTATTGGTGGAGCGTTCTCAATAAATCTCGCCTTATCGGTGGAGTGTGCAAAGTCTCGCCTTATTGGTGGAGCGTTCTCAATAATTCTCGCCTAGGTGGTCGAGTGACAAAGGAGTCTCCCTTGTTGGAGCAGTGCAAAGTCTCCCATGTTCGGAGCATCCCTGAATTATTATATTCGTGGTACTATATTGTGAACTATTATAACCGCTTATATTTGACTATTAGACATACTACTTTTGGCAGTGGGTTGTGAACACACAGGTTGCAAGTTTTGTATGGGCGGAACTTGGAACTGAGTGGATTTACAATGCCTTTGCTTTGCGGACCATTTTCGTCAACCGAAAGCTTTGATATTTCTTACGAGTTTTATTATTTTGCTAAGCGTGTTTACTCACCAACTATTTCATAGTTGACCCGTTTTTTTTTTCTCTCATGCATTTCAGGTGATCGTTAGTAAGCTTTTTCTACCAAGTCTTGCATAGCGAAGCTTTCACTTGTCAATATAAATCATTATGTTTAAAATATAATATTTTGGAATCTAAGCTTTGTAATATATTCGCCGATGTCGGCTAAACTAGTATTGTAATGGTGTAATATTTCTTTTTAATATTAATGTTGGTATGTTCTATTATCTTGTGCTTATGTTCCCTTCCGTTACACCTCGTGTTTCCGCCTCCGGCGAGGGTGTGACAGATTGGTATCAGAGCCAAAGGTTATAGAGAATGCCGATTTTTCAAAAATAAAAATCACAGCTATAACCGGAAAATTTTTATTTTATTTTATTAAACATTGAACACCATTCGAGTCAACTAGTCCTATCGTTGCATTGTTACTCATAAATTATACATAGCCTGATCAACTATGTCTAATTTATGAAGAACCATGCAATGATAAGAGTGATAGTTTTAAATCATGTTTAGTCGAGTCTTTAAAGTCTGGTCACCTGAAGTTGCATTGGTCGGGTGGGTATGCATGGCATGTTTTTACGTTCACGTCTACATTACCGTACCTTGTTCATATCTTCTCTTTTCCATCTTTCGACTTGTTAGACATAGCATGTCTCTGTTCCTGTCATGTTTCGATCACTATAACACATTACCACCGTTCTGCACCTCATCTGACTTCGTTCGAATGTCGTTTACTCAACCCGATGTTTTGGTCCTCTGTAGGATCATGGCTGCAAGAAACACACGCTCAGGAGGCAACAACAACGGCAACCCAAACAACAATGACAATCCAGACAACAACGCTACTGGAATAGCGGATCTACTCACTCAAATTATAACACATCTCGATGCTAGAAGAACCAACGCCGGAGAAGGTACTTCAAACGCTGGTCAAGGATGCAGCTACAAAACTTTCATGACATGTAAGCCAATGGAATTTCATGGTACTGAGGGTGCCATTGGACTGCTAACCTGGTTCGAGAATGTTGAGTCGAAGCTTAGTATCACGAAATGTGTTGAAGGAAACAAGGTTGAGTTCTCTGCTGGTCTACTACAGGGTCGAGCATTGACCTGGTGGAACAACCAACTACAGATCAGAGGAAGAGGGGCTGCAAATGCATTATCTTGGGAAGCATTCAAGAAACTACTAACTGATGAGTACTGCAGAAAAGATGAAGTGCAGAAACTGGAAGAAGAATTTTGGAACCACTTGATGGTAGGAGTAGAGGTCGACAAGTACACGATCCGGTTCCACGAGTTAACTAGGATGGTTCC
The DNA here is from genome assembly GCA_019973895.1 of Chrysanthemum seticuspe. Lineage (NCBI taxonomy): Eukaryota > Viridiplantae > Streptophyta > Magnoliopsida > Asterales > Asteraceae > Chrysanthemum > Chrysanthemum seticuspe. The sequence continues at coordinate 2,874,572 of BPTQ01000008.1, read as the reverse complement.
TCACATGGTTTCCACTGTGGAGAAGTTGATTGACCGATATATATGGGGATTGATACCAGAAATTAGGAGGGATGTCACTTCGTCGAAACCAACCACTCTGCAAGCCGCTGTGAGTATGGCGTATCGCTTGAAAAATGATGTGATCAGGTCTGGAGAACTAACAAAAGCAAACGACAATGGACGAAAGCGACAGGAGGATCACCAGGGAAACCGAGACCAGAATCAGCAAAACAAGAGGCAGCGAATAACCCAGAACTATGGGGCGACCACCCAGGAGCGCAAAGGATATGCAGGTCCACATCCTTTGTGCACTCGATGTAATTATCATCACTTAGGAGACTGCCCAAGGTGCGGCAAATGTGGACAGACGGGCCACTTCGCGAAAAATTGCTCAAACAGAACTGGAAATCAAGGACAGAGAAAAGCATGTTACGAGTGTGGAAGTCTAGATCACCTTCGCAATACCTGTCCAAAGTTGAAAAGAACTCCCAATCAAGGAGGTAATCGTCCAAACCTGGCGTTGGCAATAGAAGGCCCACAAGATCAGAACATTGAAATTCCTCCCGCACGTGGTCGAGCATTCTATCTGGGTACCGAGGAAGCCCGCAACGCGTAACGGGTACATTCCTTTGAACAACTACCTTATTTCTGTACGACATAATTTTTAGTGCATAGCTTCCTTCCAATCTTTACCACGTTCACGACATTGATTAATTTGAGACCTATTGATATCGACCTTAGTTGTTATATATTTTGTTGATTTGATTTGAATTGGGTAAGCAAATCCAAGATCGAACGAATCTTTCAAAAGACTTCATTCAAGAATGTTGATTCCTATCTTTCTAACAACTTGTTTCCTAGCTTGATCTAGTGACAGTTCTTGTTTGATGAGTTGCGAAAATCAAGCTAAGAGACAAGTTTACTCAAGTCGGTTTAGTTTAATCTCATGACAGTTCTTGTTTGATGAGTTGTGAGATTAAATTAGAATCGATACCTAAAGGTCTTTTGAGAGCTACGTTCGATATTGGGCAAGTTTACCCTATCCAATCTAATCACGGGCACGTACTTAGTTGAATGGGGAACCTGTACGCATGGGCATTGATATGATCATTTAGACTGTTCGTACGATCATGAACTTTTAGAACTCTTGTCGAGGTTCGGACCATAGTATCGTTAATCGAATCACGGGGACGTGATTCCGCTGACATGGGAAGAATGTCACATTTCTCAAATTCCGGTCATTTCTTAAATTAAATATGCATCATATTAGTTCATTCATGGCATTTCATTTCGCATTTAACGCGTAATTTTATATTTAATAAACGTTATCGTGTGAGTTATTATTTTGAATATTTAATCCGTTACTTTCAAAAATGATCCCGATGTATTTTTAAACTTACATTTAGTTATAAAAAAAAAAAAAAAAAAAAAAAAAAACTATATTTTAAGTTTAACTAGTGTTTTGAATTTATTTGGTATATAATTCGTTAAATTTATATTATTACGACGTGATTCTTAAAAATTATACGATAATTTTTATATCAATCAAATTTCACAAGGAATGTATTTTTACAATTTTTATTATCTCATTACATCCTACTTTGATCTATTAAACATCTCTTTTACTTAAAAATTTCCATTTACCTTCATTTATACATTTCCTACACACTTACTTGTACATTTTATCAAATATCTACACAATTATACTTACAAGTAAAAGTTTATAAATAAAAAAAAAATATATCTATGCATACCTCCCCCCTTGGCCGACCAAGGGGGAGGGCTTGCATTAAATGTGGCATGGTTTGCTTTGATTGTTAATAATTCACTCATACATAAAAGTCTTGCTTAAACTTTTTTCTCGTTCATTCACTTCACAAAATTTCTTCAAGTATTAGAAGGTTTTCTCTCTTCTTTTGGTTCTCCACAAACCGGCCACACAAGGGTTCAAAGGGATCATCATAATTTTTTTTTATCAAGCACAAGTAATAACAATCTAGTTTATACTCTTTATTAGGTTTTGAAATAAAAACCAAGAGTATTTAGGTTTAACCTTGTTACTTGCACCTCATCATATTCACTTGTAAGCATGTTTCTATCATTTTTCATGTTTTCTTATCATCTCATATGTATCTTTTCATTTTTGGAGCAACATGCAAGACATATGTGATTTATACCATTTTTACATGATTTTAGAGTATATATATACATTTATGGTCATCCTATAATTATCCCCTTGGTATTCATTGGTCTTGATGGTGATTAGGAACCCATGACACCCTAAGAAGGTGTATGGTAGGATTAGATTAGCTTTGGAGTTGATTTGAAGGGATTAGAATAGGTTTTGTCCGCGAAAAACTATTTTCGATATGTATATAAAGTGTTCTGTCCTTGTTTTGATTTTCTGGAAAAACCGACAGTAGGCACGACCTTTTGGCCTTGATATTTAGAAAATATACTTTAAAACGAATCCGTGGCCGCTTGAACGGATAAAAACGGAGTTATAACGAAGAAGTTATGGATTTTACAAGTTTGACGACGAAAAATATAATTTTCAGAATTTTCAGCATACTATATTTTTCTTGTACGAGTCAAAAACGAGCCTTAAGCTTCACAAATTATTTCGACTTATCAAAAATATATTAGTTTACTTCGATACGAAGCTAAGGACGTATTATACGTAGAAAACGGATTTGAAACGACAAAGATATGCACGTTTTCATAAACTTGCCGTAACTATTATTTTCTGAAAAACTATATTATTTTACGATACAAGTGTTACGGTAGCTGTAACGTCCATGTTGAGGGCTGTTTTTATCAAGGTTGTGAAACTTTTTGGAACAAAATGTCTTCTAGTAAAATTTAGATCACCGAGCATATTTTTCAAAACAACAAGCCGTTTGTATAGCGGAGTTGTAATAAATTATTTACGGATGTTTAAACTTGGCCGAAACTCACTTTTTACATAACAATTAGCCAAAATCACTATCTTTAACCCTTATTATCTTTATGTTCGAGACCTTTATGACGAAAACTCATGAACTGAAACTTCTAGATTTCGATACAAACTTTCCAAAACCGTCGAGTTCGTTCTCTAACGTTCGACGTACACCATTTTACGACTAGTTTTCCAAAGCCATTTTTATCACTTTCATGAAAATTCCGACGACATTGTTTTGCGACGAAAAGTGATAATTTCACTATAAATCATTATAAAACCATTGTAGGATGACATTTTGACGTAAATACTTGTAAAGTCATTTTTGAAGGGTCTAGACGTCAAAAGAGTATTTTTCGACGATTAGTAATATTTTCAAAACTCGCTAATGGTATAAATAACATACGAAATGCATGCATAACATTACATTGCAACTCATTGCATATCATATCATTCATAATAGGTCAGTTTCGGGATTCACGCTACATTTCGGTGTGACCACTTTTGTCATCGCATCTACTCATCAAGTGAGTAAGCACATCCCCCTTTTTACCGTTTTACTACATTTTGGGGCTGAATGCATGAACTATACTTGAATTAAATTGAATCTTACTTTTGTGAACTCGAATCAAATCCTTGAACTTAATTACGAATTTATGACTTGTCGGAATTTATTGAACCGTACATGTTATGACCTTGTCCCAAAGTCTCCCATGTTCGGAGCATCACTATAAAGTCTCGCCTTATTGGTGGAGCGTTCTCAATAAATCTCGCCTTATCGGTGGAGTGTGAAAAGTCTCGCCTTATTGGTGGAGCGTTCTCAATAATTCTCGCCTAGGTGGTCGAGTGACAAAGGAGTCTCCCTTGTTGGAGCAGTGCAAAGTCTCCCATGTTCGGAGCATCCCTGAATTATTATATTCGTGGTACTATATTGTGAACTATTATAACCGCTTATATTTGACTATTAGACATACTACTTTTGGCAGTGGGTTGTGAACACACAGGTTGCAAGTTTTGTATGGGCGGAACTTGGAACTGAGTGGATTTACAATGCCTTTGCTTTGCGGACCATTTTCGTCAACCGAAAGCTTTGATATTTCTTACGAGTTTTATTATTTTGCTAAGCGTGTTTACTCACCAACTATTTCATAGTTGACCCGTTTTTTTTTTTTCTCTCATGCATTTCAGGTGATCGTTAGTAAGCTTTTTCTACCAAGTCTTGCATAGCGAAGCTTTCACTTTTCAATATAAATCATTATGTTTAAAATATAATATTTTGGAATCTAAGCTTTGTAATATATTCGCCGATGTCGGCTAAACTAGTATTGTAATGGTGTAATATTTCTTTTTAATATTAATGTTGGTATGTTCTATTATCTTGTGCTTATGTTCCCTTCCGTTACACCTCGTGTTTCCGCCTCCGGCGAGGGTGTGACAAGTGACATTGAAGAGGATTTACTTATACAATATGAGGGTGATGTACAAATATCTCACTTAGATAGAAATACGCTCTGTTCTCGTCACAATGACTCCTTGTGCCTGAATATTTACAAGTTATCGGACTAAAGAAAAAAACTTTAACTCCACAATATATGTAAATGTTCCTACTTGGTATAAAAGTTGGTTAGTTTCAACTTATCATTTTAAGCTTACTATCCGACCTTCTTTTTATTATCCGGAGCTCAAAATCTACATTGCAACCTGCATTAAGTACTTGTAGCATTAGCATGTAACTTTATAATGAAAACATTTGCATTAGAAGAAATGAAAAATGAAGTATCTTCATCCGCTTTTATAGGAAGAAAAAAATCTCTTTTCATAGTGAGTTTAATCAAAACATCTGAGTTCATAGTGAATCTAATCATCCTACATCTTCACTGAAATCGAAGCCTCCATCAACAAACCGCCAGAATCATCCTCTTTCTATCTCAAAAAAACACCAATCATAATGACGCTAAACGTATTGATATTGAGCCAAAATGCAACTGACACATCAGTAAGCAATCTAAAAGCCCATATATTTATACAGGTTGTTCAAAATTTCGTACTAAAACTGCTTACGAACGGCTGTTTAATAAGTAATCCTAAACAGCTTTCAGCAATCCGACTCTCTAAAGATAAAGTGTATCTAAAATAGACATAGTTTTAAGTAAACAAGCTAAAACCTACACATGTGTGTATTTATATAGGCGCAACAGTATAACATTTAATCAACGAACCCTTGTACTCCTTTCCATTCAATTCATATACACATAAGTACATAACATCTCTATGTTTCAACAAATTAGAGAAAATTTTCAATCAGTGACTACAATCAAGATGTTATGAACTGAACCCTTGTTTACTTACATAATCATAGATGAATGAAGCAGGCAATGATATTATCCAACTTACCATTTAGAAGAATGATAACATGTTTGTACTCTTGAAAATGCAACTGAAGGTTATGACAATACCTCGAGATTCTGTGGAGGATTAGCAAACAACTCAGCCTCTTGATCGAAGTCAGTATTTCTTGAGAGAAACATAACAATTCTTGGTGTTATTCATTTTTGCCGCATTGAATACAAACCGAATGTATGTGAGCACAAACTTCTACACATGTTTAAAGAATTAAAGTAAGCATGTAAAATCATTTAGTTTAATGACTATATGAGTTTTTGAATTTTTGGTTAAGACATTTTGTCGAACGCCTTTCATGCACTCCTTAAATATATACATGGTATCAGTTCAAATTAACTTTATGAATCAGTTCATAATCCTCATAGAAGAATTCAAACTATCAACATGGTATCAGTTAAAATTAACTTTATGAATCCATCCTTAGAAACAACAAAGAATTTGCAGCAATTGCTTCAGAAAAGAAAAGAAAAAACAATTAAGAAAAAAAGATATGGTTGTTACACGAATGAACCAAACCAAACCTGATACATCTGAATATATTCTTCAACCATAGTAATCTTCAAAAAACCTTCAAATCAACATGTCAAACAACTTTTACGTTCACATAAAAATCAGAAAAAAAGAATGTCAACAAAAGATGCAGTTATAGATTATTGATATATAGGCGATTGAATTTTAAATAGACTTTCCATAAATTAAAGCTTAATTCACGGGAGATTTTGACGCTCCATTAGTATTTAACAATCTTAACTGCCTTTGTTGAAGTTGAAACAATGAATAGAGGCAGACCGCAGACGTGACTTTATTGAAGTGGCATTTATGACCTGGCAATGTATAGGTGGATTAAATGACATGGCAAGGTTTAAAAAAAACCTTCTTTTATTATCTTAATACCTTATAATGCATTTAGGACTATTCTATAATTAGAATGCTTAAAAATTCAGATTTTTTTACTTGCTTGTTATAGAAATATTTGACTTTTACTATAAATCAATACCTTGCACAAATAAAGGCTTCAACTCTTCAATTCATAAACAGCAAACATTAATGCAGCCCATTGTAACAACTAACATTAATATAGAGGTTATTAAACCTTTTTATGCATATTTAATGTGGTCAATAATAGCCCATTTAAAAGTTACAATCTCACTTGCTTAATATGCTAATCAATAGTCAATAGCTTGCATCATACACCTAATTAAAAGTTACAACCAGAAAATTAGCCTCATATATTGACAAAGAAAATTAAATGACCACTTGTAACAGTCTTCGTATATTGATATAGCCCATTTCAAAACCTTTGTAACTGCCAATTTCAAGCTATCATCAAAGTAACTGCCACCAAACTTCAAATCGTATATAAACTAATACGGAGTATAAAATACAAATACATATGTCTCCCTTTCTCTTACATCGCCTCAGGAGCTCCACACCACCGCTGCATATTCCGCCTCCACAACCATCTCCCCTAAAAACAAACTCACGGTACACTCCTTTGCATCTCACTGACAAGAACAAATAGCTCATCTGCATCTTTCACTATCTCTTTCTAACATACTAAAACAAAACACAAGAACAAACCACAGATCTTGACCAAGAAACAAAAACAAAAGAACAAGCAAAAACCTGCCCGGGATCTCATTAATAGATCTTGAAGCTTTAAAGAAGACATAAGGATGATTATTCGTGTTTAAACATAAGGTGTTTTGCTACTCGGAAAGATACATAAATTTGTTTAGGGTTCGAAGTTTAAGAAGAAATAAGACCAAAGTATTGTGTCTTCTGTGATTTGAAGTAGCAAGAGGATCAAAAATTTCGTGGGTCTCGTTTTGATTTGATGATATAATTTTAGTTTAGAGAGAAGATTGTTGGTGGCTGCAAGTATTATTGTATATTTAGGGTTAAAATTATAAGATTAGGGTATATAAATATTAAATATGGGTCTACCATGTGAACTATCCAAAAGCTATTTAAGTGTTGGGTTTTTGTTGTCTTTGTTTACATATATATCCTAATAAAAAAGTTAAGTTTTCCAATCATCTCATATAATATTAGTTATTCTTATTCAATAATACTAAATAATACAAGAAGATCTACGTATATGAAACAAATATACTAAAATATAGGACTATCAGTAACACAACAAGTTTCAATCTCCGAGCACAAATATATTTTAAATTAAATTTCATATTTAGTGATTCAAAGATGTATATGTGTAGTTTCATAATTTATAAATTGCAATGAAAATCTATACACTATCCTTTACCTATACACTATCCCTTACCTATGTTCTATATTCCTTTACCTACGTTCAACAACGTGCTGTTATCACTTTGACTTTCTACCATCATAATGTTAGTGAGTAGTATCTTTATATTTGTGCAACATCTCTCATACACTTTACTATTTTATATGAAATAATTTTATATGTCATGAAGTTATTTCAAAATAAAGTTCTTATCATCTGTAAAGTTATAATTGCGGATGCGTGTAATCTAAAAAATTGCTCGCCAAAACTTTTGGTTACAGGGTACCCGCCGCCGCAACGTGCGGGTACCCTGCTAGTATATATAGATAGATCGATACCTTTTACTCCTACTAGTTTATTTTTTTTAACGACCTAAAGCTTCTAGCTCCAAGCCTCCAAGCAAACACAGTTTTTAACCGCAGATTTTCAATGGCAAAATCTATGGTTTTTGTGTGTCTTTTAAGTCTTGTGTTGTTGATCCACAACACTGATGCCTCTAACGAGTTTGTAGTTGAATCAACGACATGTAATCAATGGACCGAAAGAAGCCGTTTACAAGTTGGGGACACCATCGGTAAGTGAGTTATATATACATATATACGTGCATACATTATTAACTGTTAATAGCGAGTTTAATATTCTTCATGTTGGTTTTATAGTATATATGTACAAGGCTGAAAAGAGCTTGGTGGTTAAAATAAGGCAAGAAGATTACATCATATGCAACGCACCATCACCCGTTGATGCAACAAAGTCTAGCCATGGTTACTCGGTGGTCAAGTTGAACCACACTGGGCCTCATTATTCCGGTAGTGGAACGGTCGAAATCAACAACGACAAGATTATCATTCAAGTCTTAGCATACCTAACTCGCTCAACCTCAATCACAACTCCAACTTCAATATTTGAAAGTCCATCATTCCTAAGCTACTATATATGGGCTTTTTCTGATGCATTGAGTCGATTTGTTTGTTGCTGGTGTGCATTTGCATTTGCAACGAAGAAAGGGAACTAGTGAAGTTTATCCGGCTGATCAGAATGCTAACAACTTGAGTTCGAATATAAGTTTATGGCCAATGTTCTGATTCAGCTTGTCTAGTATTCTAATGCTACCAGTAGCTAGAAAATCGATTTAAAACTCCCCACGACTTCACAGTTTTTTGTATGTATTTGATATTACGTATTTCTTATAGTACTATCTAACATGATCTTCTAAACTTCTTTGGTTTAAGTTCATGCATTATAAATTATGTTGTGAACAACGAATTAACTGAAGAAACTATACGTGAAATCTTTTTCACTTACCTATTTGGTTACGTATGTTTCAATCGTACATAATGAAAATGCAAACTGCTCGTTTATATTTATACCGATATAATGGGATTGGCATGGTACATGAGTCATCCGACCGCATGCATTGGCTCTGTGAAGTATGTTCTGCAAAAACCAAAAGGCTTTTAGCAAAAATATATGTGAGTGACCATCAATCAAAAGGTAAGGTGGAAACATGTCAATTAAGTAGTTGTTAGATCTCGAGCTCGGTTTGTTTATATTTATGAGCCTCGAACACGTTTCGATCCTAATACTTTTAGCTCGAGCTCGCATCATGATAAATTTAACAACTTCAAGCTTGACTCATTTTGATGATAAGCCTAAACAAAAAAATAAAAAAAGATCAAATCGAGCTCAACTTGTTAAGCACACTAGTCTCACACTCGTTTTTCTTATCTTAAGCTTATTTACTAAACGAGCCTTATATTTGGCTCGAACTTTGGTCCATACATGTACAAGCTAGGGTCATTTAAAGTTTTTTCACAAAAAGGTGGAGATTGGCGGGAATACCCTGATCCCGATGCCTTTTGGCACCAGCCATTGCCCACCTCACAAGGAATAGCTTCGACAACTCTCTTGGTCTAGTGGGGCACCAACTAGAGTGAGCACGAGCTAAGACTCGGGCCCCTGAGCTCTTATTCCACAAGTCTCTCCTGTGTGCCCATATGTTTTGCGGAGGTGGGTAGCTATCAGAAGAAAATGCCAAGGATGAGACTTGAACCAGAGTCTATTGATTCAAGCACAAATGCTCTAAGCCTCTAACTATTTAAAACTTTTAACGAGTCGATCACGAGTAACTTACGAATAGTATGACTTGCTTATACCTTCACAAAAAGATTACGAGTTCAAGTCTTATTAGGACGACATATTTCGTAATAATATACCATAATAATTAAGTTTAGTAATGATGTAAAAAGATTAGCAATTTTTACCCCATTTACTGTTCATTTTTTATTTTTAGAGCAAAGGGTATAGTTGTTTTTTACACGTCTAATGCAACTTTTTTAAATCAAGGGCATGACAAACCTCATACCATGTAAGTGAGCCAAATCCATGCCAAAGGAAAATGAGCCATTAGATTGGCTCACGTCAAAGAGAAAAAAGTGTACCTTTTTCTATTTTTTTTATTGTATTGTGAGTGAGTGGATATTTTCAGTGGGGTATTTTGTGAGATCCAATAACATGTTAGTGATGTGTTCTGAGAGAGGAATGTTTGAGTGATTGATATATTATTAGGAGATGTATGATGTGGCCCTAAAGTGATATACCAATCCCTCACCTTACTCTTACCACATTTGGCCCAAAACACATGTACGGCATCCCAAGAAAAACAGTACCCTAAGGGTGCGTTTGGTTCGCAGAATGTTTTTGAAGGAATTGTAATCTTCGTAAGGAATTGTAATTTGAATGAATTGTAATTCAAAGAATAAGAATGTCTTGGAATTGTAATGTGTCGTAATTGTAATTGATGAAATCTGTCATTATGTTTGGTTGACTTGCAACGTAATATAATTCAGAAAATAAAAATAATAATAATAATAATAATAATAATAATAATAATAATAAAATAATAATAATAATAATAATAATAATAATACAATTATATAATAATAATAATCATACTAATATAATTATATAGTAATAATAAATAATAATATTATTTTATAATAATAAGAATAATAATAATAATAGTAAATAATAATAATATAATAATAAATAAATAATATAATAATAATAATAAATAATAATATATTATTATTATTATTATTTAATAATATTATATATTATTAAAAAAGAAAAAAATAATAATAATAATTAAAAAATAATAAAATAATAAAATAATAATAAAAATATATATTATTATTATATTTTATTATTATTATTTTTATTTAAATATTATTATAATAAATATTTATTATAATATAATACTAAATATTATTATTATATTATTTTATAATTATTATATAAATATTATTATAATAAATAATTATTATTATTATTATTTAATATTTATATTAAATGTTTATTATTATTATTATATTATGATCATTTTATTATTTTTATTTTATTATTATTATTATATAAATATTATTATAATAATTATTTATTATTATTATATTAATAAATATTAATATTATAATATTTTATTATTTTATTATTTTAATAATATTATTATTGTTATAAAAATATTATTATTATAAACACTTATTATTATATCATTATATATATATTATATATAAAATAATAATAATTATTATTATCTAAATATTATTATTTTAATATTTATACAATAGTAATTATTATTATTATTATAAAAATATTATTGTAATAATATTTATTATTATTATTATTATTATATAAATATTATTTTAATATTTATGTAATAATAATAATAATAAAAATAAAAATAATAATAATAATAATAATAATAATAATAATAATAATAATAATAATAATAAAATTCTGAATTACAACGTAATTCAAAACTTTCCATCCAACATCCTATGTAATCTGAATTCCCTCATTTGATGTAATTGTAATGACTGAATTACAATTACAACACAAACTAAACAGCCTACGTAATGTAATCTGAATTACAATTCCTTTCATTCTGTGAACCAAACAGCCTACGTAATGTAATCAAATTACAATTACATCCAATTACGCCGGATTACGGTGAACCAAACGCACCCTAAGAGCATGGAGTGTCATGGCTAACCAAACCTCTTCATTTGGGCCCCACTTGTGCCACATCACTCCAACACACTCACTTAAAAATAACCCCCAATCACAACTAATTTAAAACTCTTCATTTGGGCCCCACCCACCCACCCTCATCTTATTACTTTTTTATAATTTTTAAACACAAATTCAAACATTTTAAACAACAAATTTAAAATTCATTAAAATAAAAACATTACAAATTTAAAATAAAACATTACAATATATTTTTCAAACACAAATTCAAACGTTTTTGTTCACCCGATAGCTCCGGTTGATTTTGATGATGATGTTGTTCGATACCATTTGAACACACTACCACAACAGTTCAGCAATCTCGTAGTCTTTGTGAGCTTCCTCCTTCAGAAATTTGTCGATCACAGCTTTTTGTTCAGGCGTAATGTCGTTGTAACTCTTCTAGTATTCTCTCATCTGTTGCTTCTCCGCCCCGCCTGGTCAAACAATTCGATGACGCTTATAATAACGTTTTTTGAGCCTAATCGTCGTTATTGCATTGATTTTGAACGTACGTTTGCATATCTTCAGCCGAATGCGGGAGACGGCAAGCCATAATAATCTTGCGTAAAGAGAAGTGTGAATTTTGAAGTTGAATTGTGTTCGGAAGAGAAGTGTGAATTTTTTGTGTAAATATGGGTATTATTTATAGAGAGGGTGGGTAATATTTGAATTTAAAAAAAAAAAAAAAAAAAAACAAAACAAAACAAAAAAAAACTGTTGTTTTAACAGATAGTTTTTAACTTTTCGTTTTGTCTTGTAGCGTGTCATTGGGGTGGCGAACAAGCAAGTGGGGAGGCCACATGGTGTGGTGGCGAGGGCCGGCGGTGGGTGGCGAGCCCTCCACTTTGGAGTGGCGAGCAACTCTCGTTACGACACTCCATGCTCTAATCAAGTAAAAATGTCAATGTGAAGCCTCCGACACAAACACAAAGAGTTTTTGACCAATTAGTTGTTTTAAAAAAACATAATTACCATTATATGGTATGTTGAAAAATATTGCCAAATGTATGGCACCACTTACCAAATCTAATAACATAGCCAAATTCTCAATATTTTCTAGAAATAAAAAATTAAAAACCGAGCCACTAAGCCCTACACACCTGATACCACATCTGTAAGCAGAGGCAGAGAGAGGGGGTGATTAGCAGGTGCTAGGCCTCCTCCAATGAACCCACATGTGTAGTATAATATAAGCCCAACTATGTAATATAAGCAATATTACGTTATCATTTTATGCAGTATACAAAAAGGTAAAGTTTACAGCCCCACATGCAAACTGCAAAGTAATATTTATATACGTGTTATTTTTTGTTATTTCAAATAATTCTTATCTTTTAGGCAGAGGTGAAAATGAGTCAAAGCTCGGGATCGGATTGGTAAAAAGCTCGAACGAGCCGAGCTTAAACGAGCTCGAGCCCAAGTTCAAGCCTAAGTTAGAGCTCATTTATTAATCGAGCTCGAGCCCGAGCTTTACATACAAAGCTCGTTTGGACTTGCGAGTCTAAACAAAATTATGATATTTTAAGTATTAAAGATATATACGCCGAGCTCGAGCTTATTAACGAGCTAAAAAATATATATTACGAGCCGAGCACGAGCCGAGCTTTAACTTTTCATTGCCAAATTGGGCTCGGCTCGGCTCATTTCCACCCCTACTTATAAATGATTGTTTTTTTTTTCCATCTTTTATGTTGGTAGTTTCTTCTTTCAATATTGATGAACATAATTGCCATAATATATTTAATATTACGTACTTATATCACAATGCTTAACACCCTTGCACGAGTCTATTGTTTTGTTGAGAGTTATTTTATTCAAATATCTTTTGCCCGCACATACTTTTTTATTAATGAAAATTTGCAAGCATGTTTAACATATAATAAAGTCATGTGGTAACTTAAAATGTAGGAGTAACACCGTTCGTCCTTGTGGTTTGCGTTGACCGCAGGATTTCGTCCTTTGACCAAAAAAGTTGCACCGTTCGTCCTTAAGTGTGAAAACGTTATGCGCCGTTCGTCCCTCCCACTAACGGGGCCCACTAACGCTCGTTAAGTCTTGTTAACCTGAGGGTATAATCGTCATTTCAACACCATAAGGACGAACGGTGCAAGGACGAACGGTGTAATTTACTCTTGTATTTATAAGGATTGTGGCACGTGACTAACCCCAAACTCTCACCGCCCTCTCCTCTCTCTCTCTATATAATTTCCGGCCACCAAACTCTCACCGCCCACTCCAAAATCATACCACCGCCGCCTCACCGCCGGCAACCACCCCTCACCGCCCACTCCAAAATACTCCCCACTACACCCTCTTTCCGATCTACTACGTTACGTGCCTCAAACCACCCCCCACCCTCGTATCTTTCACCCACGCGCCACCCTTACGTCGCTATAGCACCACCACCGTGTCATATTCACAAAGAAGATAAAGGTAGGGTCACACATGCGAGTTGTTACTCGTTCTTTTTGTAACTCGTGAAACGAGTCACAAGTTGACTCGTTTTGCTTCAGGTTTGGTTAGAAAAACATGGGAAATGAATTTTTAATAATAAAAACGTGGTTAAAAACATCTTGGTATCCGTGGTCTTGGTCGTGTTTGTGCGTGTCGAGTCAGCAGCCGAGAGCGTAAGCCCTCAGTGTGGCCTTGTTGTGTGCTTGATAATGCTCTTGTTGTTATTGTCATTGTTGTTTATTTTTGTTTTGGTTTCGGATGAAAACATGGTACCGGTTATGTGATTGGTGGTTTTGAAACAAAAATGGTGATGTTCGGGTTTAGTGGTAGTGATGGTGTTCGGGTTTGGTTCAGCTGTGGTGGGTGCCGGCGGTTTGGTTCGCAAGCCACACTTATTTGTTGTTGATGGGTTCACAACCAATTCACACAAATAAGTGTGAATTGTTATTTTTAACAAAACCTTTTACACCAACTCGTTTAATAAACATTCGGGTCTTCAAAAATTCGAGATGAAATGATGGTGGGTGATGGTGGTTACGTGGTGGCGACGAGGCGTGAGGTGGCCAGTGGTGGAAGGGTGGCGGCCGGTGATGAGGTGAGAGAGAAAGAGATGAATTAGGTTTAGGGTTAGGGTATAAATGAGAGAAATGGTGAGGATAGACAAGAAACTTGAAATGATGGTGGTAATGGTTAAGAGAAGAAAATAGTGAGGGTATTTTAGTATTTTTACCCGAGTTTAACAGTAAAACATAACGTCGTTTGGTTAAGGGACGAACGGCGCATAACGTTTTCACACTTAAGGACGAACGGTGCAACTTTTTTGGTCAAATGACGAAACCCTGTGGTCAACGCAAACCACAAAGACGAACGGTGTAATTTACTCTAAAATGTAGTGTATCTGTTAACTATTTTCCCAGCCACAAATGATATCTTTTAACAATTAATAGGATTCGAATTCACCATAATGTATTTGATTATAAGAAATGGACTAAAATAAAAAATGAAAGAATAATATAAAGAAGGGATACACTATTCCTACGGGGTCTAACCCGTAGGCCTGCAACTTTTTCAGCCTTTGTCCCCCCATTTTTCCAGTACAACACAGTTTTTTGTCAATTTCTGTTCCGTATTTCTGACAGTTTTAAGCGTTTGACTTATTAAACTTTATATTTACAGTTTCGCATTTTCAGGTTTATAGCTTTTTGATATAAACAAAATTATAAAAATAAAAAAAACAAAAAAAAAACAAAAAAACTAAGGGGGTCTCAATAAAATACTAGGCACGTTCTAATAACTCAACCCTATAAAGTAACACCAGACAATAGGCAATACTTTTGAACATGCCATACAATAGTAATTATGTTTTTAAACGGCAATTAGTTTGTCAAAAACTCAGTACACAACAAACACACTACAGTTCACATCACTTACATACAACACTAGGGTTTCCAAAGCAGCTGATGAAGAATCCTCATCATCAACATTAATCTGATCACCAAAGATGGAAACTGGTATCAACTTGATGCTAAAAATTGAATATTTTTTTTGCATTTTTTCTTTTTTTGGTGATAAAGTTTGGATCTTTGGGTGCTTTTGGTGTGATTTTGTGATAAAGATTGTTTTTTTAGACATGGGTTTGGTTTAATTTTGCTTGATGATAATGGGTTTGATTAGAAATTGAAAAAGACTCAATCTTTTTAGTTTCCTGAAATGTTACTGTATAATTAGTTGGTTTAATTGCTAAGATTTGTATCTCTTGTTGATCAGAAATCTTAAAAGTTCAAGCTTTTAAGCTTTGTCTGATAAGAAGCTTTAGAATGTTTTGATCTGTTCTAATTGTTAAGATTTGTATTAGAAAGGATAAAGTTTACGCTCAGTTCTTGAGTTTTTTCTGGAATAAGATCCGGAGGAAAGGCTCTCCACGGTTAAGAATTTTGTGTTCTCATATGTTTTACAACTGATTCGATACATTCAGAAAATTCTTAACCGTAGAGACCCTTTCCTCCGGATCATATTCGAGAAAAACCTTGGCTGTCGCATCACAAGAGGTGAAAAAAGTAATGACTTCATGAACGTCTTTGATGTGCACTTCTTTAGCTTTTGCCATCCCACTAACAACATCATTTACATAATGCCTCAAACTTTGATTTGCACCACTAGGCCCTCTTGCATCACTAAGCCTACTTGCATCACTAGACATAGAAGTACTGGACCTAACAGACTTGCTGGAACTTCCACTAGTCTTTTTTCTCCGAAAACGCGGCTTACGTATTCCAAAGATTTGGAAAAGTGGTTGCTTTATTTGCAGTGGTTGACATAATTGTTCTCTATGATGCTTTTCAATCCCCCTAGAAGTTTTCTGCAAACCACAAAATGTATATGAGCTTAATTATTCTTTTGGACAATTGAAATTCCAAAATCACTAGTTTCCAGTAAAAAAACAATCAACAACACGATCTGTTCAGAAAGCAACCAACAGTTATATCATCAAAACTTTTCTAAGTCAAATTGAAAACTAAATTGACAGTCAAATTGAAACTAAACTGAAATTCCAAAACCACTAGTTGCCAGTCAAACTTTATGGCATATTAAGCCCTAAAAGCAACAATCTTACTCATATTTAGGATTCGTGAAATCAAATTTTAGGGAATAATTACTATAAAAGCGATAGACAATAACAGAAAGCATAAAACAATGTTAAAATTGAAAGAAAAACTTCAAAAACAGCTTTAAATATGAAGAAAAAAAGTGTTAATATCACCTCCATTCCCATGTGCAAGTCTTTAAGGGAACTTGCAAAATTTTCGCATGTGGCAACAGTTTCTTCTGTTATCACTATGTCAAGCTTGAGATCCTGTACCAATCTTTTAGTAAAATTCTCTCATAAAATTTCAGGCATGTCAGGAGATCCCATGGTATTGTCGGTCCCATTGCAAGCGCTTAGTAGAAGTTTTATGAAAGCATCACGATTAGCTTGACAAGCCTTCTACAATAAAAGATTTTCTTTCAAATGATATCTTAAACAATGATTTATTATTCAAAATTCTTGTACTCCTATGGTCCTATTGACATCGGATATGTATATTGAAATCTATGCCTCTATGGACTAAAATCAAATATATGAGAACTTACAAACATTGGGTCCGGGATATAATCACCCAAGAACTTTTGCACCTCACAGCGCATGCTTTTCTTTATTTTTACGCCTAGTTGGGCCATATGAAATCTTGGCCTTTTTATATGTGTCCTCTGTAAAAAGGTAAAAATAAATGTTTATTAGAAATGCTATTGCTCAAAATAAGACATGTTATATTATTTTTACACCTAGTTGGGCCATATGAGTCTATACCCTTTCCCCCCTCAAAATAAGATATGTTATAGTATGAGCGAGCCCAAAAGTACAGAGGCTTCCAACCTTATCTGTGAAAACATACACATGTTATCAATAACATTGCAGAATCAGATGATATGAACACCAAAGAGGCCAAGAAGAAAAACTCATTAAAAGTTTTCTGAAAGTTGGTTACATTTTCATGCAATTAGCTATTAAGCACCATCATCCATAGATACAACAATACCAGTGACAACGACCATCTTTGAGTTTTGACAGCATTCCTAACCTCGAAGATGCTGTTGGACAAATGGCTACAACCATTTCTCAAACTTGCGGCAATATTAGCAGATTACAAAAAGAAACTAGTACTTATCTACGGTTTCTATGATCCACGAGTATCTCATAATTATGGTTTATCATCAATGTTGAAGTGTTGTCATCGCTAGTGTAAAGCACACTACGAAAGTTGGTTTTGTATATCAGATTTTTTAAACTACAGTTCATATGTCGAATGTACTTTTAATTTGCTACTTTCTTCTCCTGTCCTATTTCAAATTATCAGCTATTGGTAAATTTTATTATATGTTGTTAAGCACTTTATATCTAATTGATTTGAAATAGATGAAGGGAGTGTTTTATTATATGTTGTGGCTTATTTTGATACTTATGCGCTTATACAACATTGACAATGTTCTATAAGCCCATAAGTGTTAAAATAAGCCATGAAATTGTAGCTTATGTTATATAAGCCGAACTCATATAAGCTAATAAGCCCATATATAAGCTCAAACAAACGCCCTTGAAGTTTATGAATCAACATATGTAACACAATCTAACTTGAAACAATCATATTACTATCAGCATAATCAATAAGATAAGCTACCAAATTCCTCACAGGATCGAACGCATAGAAGAAAACAATTAGGAATACAAATTAAGTTCATACAATCGGAGATAAATATAACGTTGGCCATGGGCCTATTTTTGTACTTAAGTTGTTGGGTTGTTAATCGCCCCGCGCTGCTTCTTTTGACTCTCTTCGAAATTCAACACGCTAATCCACCCAGCTAACAAAAGTACAAAACCGACAACACAATGCATGACATATAAAGCCCAGTAAGAAAAAAACAAAATACAAAAATCCTTCACGTTCGGATACAGCTTGAGTTTGAGCTGGAGCTGGAGGTGTAGGAGAACACCCTTGACCAGCTATGACATGAATGATAATCTTGTCCTTGTTGGTTTCGACTATTCCACTAATGGAATATTTAGGCCCTATTTGGTTCAACTTGACCACCGAGTAACCATCGCTAGACTTTGTTGCATCAACGGGGGATGGTGCGTTGCATATGATGTAATCTTCTTGTCTTATTTTAATCACTAAGCTCTTTTCAACCTCATATACATATGCTATAAAACCGACAAAAACATGTATAACAGTATAAGAACTGTGTTTTGAAATAGCTATTAATAAAAAACAATGTATGCATGCATAAATAACTTACCGATGGTGTCCCCAAATTGTAAACGGCTTCGTTCGTTCAACTGATTACATGTCGTTGATTCAACTAAAAACTCGTTAGATGCATCAATGTTGTGGATCAGCAACACAAGACTTAAAAGACACATAAAAACCATAGATTTTGCCATTGACAACCTGCGATCAATAATTCTTTTTGTGCTTGGAGCTAGAAGCTTTAATTTAGGTCGTGAAAAAAAACCTTGTGAGAGTAGCGTAATACATTTCTTGCTAGCATTCTTATAACCCTAAAGAATGATATTAATTCCCGAGGCTTACCCAATACTACACTACAACGATTAGGTTCACTGCCTAAGGTGTTGAAAAACTTGCTCGACGAAACGGAAGTTCCTTTGACCCCGAACACGCTTCGTACGCGCATTAGTCGTCTTGATAAAGGTACCTGGTTTAAAAAACGTACCAGATTCTATAATATGTAGGGATGTATCTGGTTAGTTTGATTATGGGAAAAATTTAATATATTTTCTTCTGATATGGAATTTCTGCAATAAATGGTGGACCAAAGGCTAGTCTATCTGAGAGAATTCTGCTAAGTTGGCGCAAGGTCAACCCAAAACAGCTCATAAGAGAACTTATGGCTTCTGAATCTGCCAAACTCGTTGAGAACTCTATAACGTGTGATATAAAGTAGGATCTTATTTAGGACAACATTTATATGAAACATTCATAGTATTTTATGGTTATAATGTATTAGAATTTGTAGATTTCTATAAAATTACATAAAGTATTAAGAAATAACATTAAAGTAGGATCTTAAGATCCCGATCCGATCTTACGATCACGATCTTGCAAAGACGAAAACGATCCTGGGTAGGATCCCGATCTTGACAACCTTGATTCAAAGTATTTATTACATGTTATTTTGAACATTAAATCATTTCATGGCTAAAAAGTCTTTCTAGTTAAGATGCATTGAAGATACTCACAAGACAAATTCATCTTTTTTTCTTAAACATTTTCTTAAAAAAAAGAGCAGATAATTAAATAAAAAAAAACCTGAAGCTAGGAAAAGTTAAAGCAAAGGGAAAAAAATAAAAATGTTTATGAGTTTAATAAGTGATCGAGATGTTAGGTTGTCCAATGAAATGGCTTAACTCTAGAATTGAACTTGGGGCTTACACTAACCATCCCAACACCTTGACCACTAGTCCAAACCGACAATACATCATTCGCATGACTTTATTAATATTTAACATGTAGAAGATGATTCTTCACTTGGGAAAAAAAATAAAATAAATAAAATAAAAAAGGGATTTCAAATGATGGTGAGGGAAATAGTACACTTAATCAAGATGCGTAGGTTATTTATATCTGTTTTTCATTTCTTTATATTTTAAGCTTATATAGAACTTTCAAAATACATTTCTAAATTTGGCAAAAGGAAAAAACATAACAAATTTGTCAGTTTTGCTTTGTTATGTAGTAATTTTTATTTTTCTTATTGTATGCATCATACTTCTAAATTACGTTTATTGTTTATATCTTAGGATTATTTTACTTTCTACATTCATAAAAATGATGATATATGAAAGAGTAAAATGGTTACAAAATACACACATTAAACGATTCAAAAATATGATATATAGAACAATAAAAAATGAAAATGGCTACACAACATAACAAAAGATGACGAGCTGGTTACATTTTCATGCGATATGCCCTTTTAAATTAGTTCTTTTCATATTAAACATGCTAGGATCGATGGGTATGCAGGTACTTACAAAAAAATCTTATGAACACTTTATACATAAAAAGTACAGTTTCATACTAGTAAAATGTCCAATTGGTTACGCTCATGTTTTGATCCTAAACCCAGAAAAGTATACACTTGAAGAAGAGGTTAATCTCATTTAACAAACATGGATATCTCAAATCCAATTGAATTGATTGGATCTGCCTCGCATGCACGAATTCTGGCTAATTCCTTTGTCCTAGCTCCTTGCAAGTAGCCGAACAAAACTTGGCCGTAAAAGAAAAGTCCTAGATTGATCGTTCTATTTAATTTACAGGGTATCCGCCGTTAAAAGAGCATGCGAAAGTGGTGGGGAAGTAATAAAGGGAGTTCGAGTGATGATGAATAAAGAATTATGGCTTAAAAAAAGTGAATAGTCTACACGTGTTAGATACATTTTTTGCCAAAAGCTTCTTTCTAATCCCATATCGGTAGTAGAATGAAATACTTGGTAGCTTATATACTCAGCTCATGTGGGATGAGTAAGTTGATATCAATATTATGCTATTGATTATGTGATGTGTGGGTAGGTTAACAAATTTACTGCTACATCATGTAATCATAAACTTGTATGATTCATTAACTTTTGAAAAAATTACACGTTTGGTCCCTGTGTTTTGCTCATATTACAAGTTTAGTCCCTAAGTCGTTTTAAAAAATTACACGTTTGGTCCCTATGGTTTGCTCATATTACAAATTTATGCTATTGATTATGTGATGTGTGGGTAGGTTAACAAATTTACTGCTACATCATGTAATCATAAACTTGTATGATTCATTAACTTTTGAAAAAATTACACGTTTGGTCCCTGTGTTTTGCTCATATTACAAGTTTAGTCCCTAAGTCGTTTTAAAAAATTACACGTTTGGTCCCTGTGGTTTGCTCATATTACAAGTTTAGTCCCAAAGTCGTTTTAATTACATCAGAGATACCTATTTTTGAAACATTGCACTCATTTAGTCCCTATTTTGGATAGGCGTTAGTGCAGTTCGTTAAGTGTTTTGCGCTGTTAGTCCTTCGTTAATAAATTTTGCACCGCTAGTCCTTATTTTTTAAAATATAGTTTTCCCCAGTTAGTCCCTCCGTTAATAATAGTTATCGTCCGATTTTTTACGTTTTTTTACGTTTTTATCCGTTTTCCCCATTTTTTTTCGTTTTTCATCCGTTTTTTACGTTTTTATCCATTTTCGTATGTTTTTATATGTTTTCGTCCGTTCTTTTACGCTTTTGTCCGTTTTTATACGTTTTTGTCTGTTTTTTTATCCGTTTTCGACCGTTTTTTTACGTTTTCGTCCGTTTTTTACGTTTTCGCCCGTTTTTTTACGTTTTTGTCTGTTTTTATCCGTTTTCGTTTGTTGTTTATTCGTTTTCGCCAGTTTTTTTACGTTTTTGTCCATTTTTTTCTGTTTTCGCCCGCAGGTTTACGTTTTTATCCGTTTTGGTTCGTTTTTTATCCGTTTTCGCTCTATTTTTACGTTTTATCTATTTTCGTCCGTTTTTACGCTTTTGTTTGTTTTTATCCGTTTTCGTCCGTTTTTTTACGTTTTCGAACTCTTTTTTACGTTTTTGTCTGTTTTTATCCGTTTTCGTTCGTTGTTTTTCGTTTTCGCCCGTTTTTTTTACGTTTTTATCCGTTTTTGGCAGTTCTGTACGTTTTTGTCCGTTTTTTCCGTTTTCGCCCGTTGTTTTACGTTTTTATCCGTTTTCATTCGTTGTTTATCAGTTTTCGCCTGTTTTTTTATGTTTTTGTCAGTTTTTATCCGTTTTCATTCATGTTTTTCCGTTTTCGCTCGTTTTCATCCGTTTTTTTTATTGTTTTATCCTTTTTCGTTCGCTTTTTATACGGTTTCGCCCCTTTGTACGTTTTACGTCAACTTTTTACGTTTTTTACGTTTTTTATACGTAAAAAGGGGCGAAAACGTCTGAAAAACGTAAAAAATGGACGTAAAACGTAAAAAGGGGCGAAAACGTATAAAAAGCGAACAAAAAGGGATAAAACAATTAAAAAAAACGGATGAAAACGGGCGAAAACGAAAAAACATAAATGAAAACGGATAAAAACGGCCAAAAACGTAAAAAAACAGGCGAAAACTGATAAACAACGAACGAAAACGGATAAAAACGTAAAACAACGGGCGAAAACGGAAAAAAAAAAAATGTGGCTTCTTTGTTCGATTTAAAGCATCCAATTAATTTGTTTTTCTTGCTATTATTTTTTAGGATGTTTTGGAGCTAGTTACCGCTTCGCATCGACGGACCAATGCTGTCATAAGGTGGCTTACATCATTTTTACTGCTAACACTTGTTGGAAATCCCTTTAGGCACGTTTTTAGAAATGATATGTTCGCCACTTTCCTTGTTCCTGCGACTATAGATTTGGGTTTCTTGGATGGTGTTGATAGTTTCTTTACTTCCTCCTGTATTTATTAGGCGTTTTCAGTTGAGGAATCAAAAACTTTTTTCTCACTTGACTCGGATAATACTAAACCGAAAAGGTGGTTTTGCTGCGTTGGTTGGTGTTGAGCCTTATAATGCTCATCACATTGATTTTATATATCAGATCATGTAATTGCATTTTATATATCGAATATAATTTTAATTTGCCTCTTTCGTCTTTCGTCCTATTTATATTTTTTAGTGGTTGCTAATATTTATTACTAGACGAGTATCTGTGCATAGCAACGGGGTTTTAATAGCGGCAGATAATTGTAGTGATAAAAAAATTTTATGAGTTATAAAAAAATATTTATGGGTTATAAACATATAGGCAACACAAACTAACTTGAAACAATTATATTACTATCAGCATAATCAATAAGAAAATTAAGCTAACAAATTCCTCTATTCACGAATGACGTTGTACAAGAAAACTATTAGGAATACAAAATAATAAGTTCATACGATCAGATAATTAGAGCATTGGCCATGGAACTATTTATGTACTCAAGTTGTTGGGTTGTTAATCGCGCCAATTCGCAGCTTCTTTTGACTCTCCTCAAAAATCACTACTCAAATGATAACATAGGACATAAAAAAAGAAAATTACTTCCTAGGTCCTTGAAGCTTGGTGCCATACATGGCTTGGGACTTCCACTTAACATACCAAAAACCGATTCCACACGAACCAAAAACCGAAACCAAACTGAATAAAACCGAACCGAATTTGTAATCAAACCGATTCTTCCAAAACGAACCTAACCGAATTCAAATTAGTTTTCGATTCGGTTCTAAGGTAGAGAGACTACTTTCAGTTCTATTAAAGATGAACATGACCTACAACTTTGCAAGAGGTAAGGATCGAACCCTTTACCTCTGTCTTCAAAAGCAAAAGTGTTAACCGCTTGATTCAAGCCGTGCTCTTATAAAATGACAAAAAGTATTTCCAGTTAATTGCATTGAAGATACTCGAAGAAGAAAAAAAAAAAGGAGGCAAATAATTAAAAGGTTTTGCTAACGACAACCCTTAGGGCTGTGGTTAACAAGATTTATTTTATTACATGGTTACGAATGAATGATTGTGACTAATTGATAATTCTGAAAATGATGGGCACAATCCCGAAAAATATGGAACCACAACAAACAATTGATTGTGATTGAATGATTCAACTTATTATAATGAATTGTAGTAAAAATAAACTTGTTAACCACACAACCCTAAAAATTGTGGTTAACAAAACATGTAATTAAATGGAAAGTCAAAGCGGAAAAAATAAAATAAAAATATGTATGAGTACAACAAGTGGACCATGTGTTCATTAAAGAGAAGAAGTGGCTTTGTTCAAGAATTGAACTCGGGGTTTCTCCTCTTTAGCAAAGACATTGACCACTAGACCAACCCAACAATACATCATATGTATGATTTTATTAATTCTTAACATGTAGAAGATTTTTCACTGGATAAATAAAAAAGGAAGATTTTTCACTGGATAAATAAAAAAGGATTTCAATGGATGGTGAGGAAAATACACTTAATCAAGATACTATAGAATTTATAGTTTAAGCTTATATAGAAGTTTCAAACTACAGTTTTAAATTTAATCTTTTCATTTCAAACATACTATAGAATCGATAGGTATGCATGTACTTACAAAAACTCATATGACTTAATACACTGTATACTTCAAAAGCTTTGATAGAAGTATGTAACTTAGCTTGGATACTTCATATGAATAGATATCTCAATCTAGAGGTGATCATGGTCTGAAAATCAGATCGACCAAAATCAAATCGGTGAGAAATGTTTGGTTCATGTTCGGGTGGGTTCGGTCCGGTCCAACACAATGGTCAGTTATGCGCAAAACCGAACAAGATTGGACCAAACCGAGGACCAAATATGACGAAAAGGATGAACCGAAGACCGGGCCAAAATATGTTTGGTCCGATTTCTTGGTTTGGTTATATACAATTGAATTTATGGGATCCTTGATCCGGGCCTAGCATGTACGAATTTTAAGCAATTCATTTTTCTTAGCTCCTTGCTAGTAGCCGAATCAAAATTTGTCGTTAAAATAAAAGGACTAGATGGGTCTATTAAATGTCCACTTTTATTTTTTAAGTCTTTCTTTTTCAACTTTAACCTTCAATATTTTTGTTTATGTTATATCTTTTATATAATAAAGAAATTACATAATTTCGGAGTAATTTTGTCAATTCATTCTTATTGTAAAAATAATTGGGCCAATAGGAGAGCTCGATTTCGCCATGTAAGCAAAATTGTGCGATATGATTGGTTAATAAAAGTCAAAATTAAATTGATTTTGGTCAAACTTTAATAAATTTGGTGGAGAAATTTGGTTGATAAAAAAAACACATAAAAATATAGTTGTCAAATTTGTGAAAACAAAAACTTAAGAAAAGAGGAGGTAATTAATAAAACTTTAGTGGTTAATTTTTAAAAAATTATATAGAGTTAAGTGTAATATTATAAGTTTCCATATTTTTTAATAACTTTGGATTATAAACAAATATCCCCTTATACTTTATATCTTAAAAAATACAATGTATATGTTGTTTTAAAATAATAACATATAAATTTGCATAAGATTATAAGTATCATTTTTTTTTTACTATATACAATAAATAAGGACTCATTTATTTCATTTTTAAAAGTTTAACCTATAGTTTACATTTAAAATACGGTTTAATTACTGAAAACGAGAATATAATTATCAAATTGAAAGCACGGGTTACTTTAATATTAAAAAAAATATATACGCAATTGTACTTATAACAATGACTCATGTAATTCTTATTTATTTATATAAGGATATCTAGAAAAACCTTTAAGGAGTATACTTTAACTTATGTTAATGCTCATTATTTGCTATTAAAATTGCATCATGTGTACAACATAATATCAGTAGTAAAATTTAAATAACAACATCTATATCTTTGTCAGCTAAATAAAATTAAGACTAAAATACACTGTTGGTCCCTAAACTTGTACCAAAGCATCACAGTGGGACAAACCTTGCCCTTTTCATCGTTGGAGGTCCAAAACTTGGCCTTTTATACTCGTTACAGGTCCTTTGACAAAGTCAATATCTAATTTTTGTTTTGTAGTCGAGGGTATTTTAGTCCATACACATTTATACTTTGATAACACATTTATATTTTAGCCCTTCGTCTTTCATCCTCGTCATCATCTCCCCAACATGGTCATCATCTCCCCAAATCATCATCTCCCCAGCATCATCCGAGTCGAATAAAAGTTCAGATTAGAGCATGGGTGTCATGACCTCCCCACTTCTCTTCACTTGGGCCCCACGTGTGCCACATCACCTCGACATCACTCCAACACACTAAATAAAAAATACCCCCCAATCACAACTTACTAACTTCTCTTCACTTGGGCCCCACCCACTATCATTTTATTTCTTTTCCATATTTTCCAAACACAACTAAATTCATTTCATTCATTTAAAATAAAAATACAACTACAATACGCAAAATTAAAAAAAGAGTTCATTACATAATTGGTCCTTGTGGTTTGTCGGATCTTGCAGAAAATGTCCTTGAACTTTTTTTTTGACGGGTCATGTCCTCGTGGTATGCAAAAGTTATGGGTTTGGCCCTTTGACGGGTCATGCTGTTAGTTGACCGTTAACTTGGCAAACCACAGGGACGATTTATGTAACTGATAAAAAAAAAAAAAAAAAAAAAAAAAAAAAAAAAAAAAAAAAAAACGAAAAAATGTTTTAAAAAAAAACGTTTACAAAAAATATTTATTACACTTAAATTGGTTCTTATGTATAATGTGAGGGCTTAAGAGAATTTTTTTTTTTTTTTTTTTTTTTTTTTTTTTTTTTTATACTTAAATTTTGGGCTTATGTACAACATGAGGGCCTAAATTTTTTTTTATTAAACTCTAAAAAATGAAAAATAAAAAAATTAGGCCCTCACAACGTGAGGGCTTAAATTTTTAATGCGTATTTTGTACAAAAACGTATAAGAACTTATAACGTGAGGGCTTAAATTTTTAATGCGTATTTTGTACAAAAACGTACAAAATACGCATCAAAAATTTAAGCCCTCACGTTGTGAGGGCCTAATTTTTTTATTTTTCATTTTTTAGAGTTTAATAAAAAAAAATTAGGCCCTCATGTTGTACATAAGCCCAAAATTTAAGTATAATAATTAAAAAATAAATAAAAGAAAAGTTCTCTTAGGCCATCACATTATACATAAGCACCAATTTAAGTGTAATAAATATTTTTTGTAAACGTTTTTTTTTTTAAACAATTTTTTGTTTTTTTTTTTTTTTTTTTTTAAATCAGTTTTTTTTAAACAATTTTTCTTTTTTTTTTAAACAATTTTTTTTTTAAGTTTTTTTTTTTTTTTTTTTTTTTTTTTTTGTCAGTTACATAAATCGTCCCTGTGGTTTGCCAAGTTAACGGTCAACTAACAGCATGACCCGTCAAAGGACCAAACCCGTAACTTTTGCATACCACGAGGACATGACCCGTAAAAAAAAAGTTCAGGGACATTTTCTGCAAGATCCGACAAACCACAAGGACCAATTATGTAAT
Organism: Chrysanthemum seticuspe; assembly: GCA_019973895.1. Taxonomy (NCBI): domain Eukaryota; kingdom Viridiplantae; phylum Streptophyta; class Magnoliopsida; order Asterales; family Asteraceae; genus Chrysanthemum; species Chrysanthemum seticuspe. The sequence goes on along the minus strand of BPTQ01000008.1, from coordinate 2,846,823 downwards.
TAACTCTTAAAAAAAAACATACGAAAAAAAAAAAAAAAAAAAAAAAAAAAAAAAAAAAAAAAAAAAAAACTTACGGCAATAAAATAAACCATACGAAAAATACATAAATTTTAAATCCTAATCTGAAAACTCCTCGTCCGCAGGATCAAACGCGGAGGGTATGTAATCCTCGAGGCGAGACAAAGCTTCCTCGTCTACCGGAGATCCCTCACCGGAGACTCCTGGATCATCATCTTTGTTCACCCGATAGCTCCAATTGACTTTGGTGTTGATGTTGTTCGTTATCCGTTGTACACACTTCCACAACTTGTCAATAAGTTCGTCATCTTTGCGGGCTTCCTCCTTCAGAAATTTCTCGATAACACCTTTTCGTTCAGTGCTGATATCGTTGCAAGTCTTGTAGCTGTCTCTCATTCGCAGCTTCTCATTCCTTTTGTCCTCAAAGAATTGGATGACGCGTATAATAGCCTCTTTTCTAGCCTCATCATCGTTCTCGCATTGATTTTGAACGTACGTTCGCATATCAGTAACAGAATGAGGGAGACGACAAGCCATTTGTTGTGTAAAGAGAATGTGAATTTTGAAATTGAATTGTGTTTGTGAAATGTGAATTTTTTTGTGTAGATGGTGGTTTATATTTATAGAGTTGTTTAAATGTTTTTGAATTTGAAAAGTAAATGTTTTTAAAATAAAGTGTAACGGTTGTAAAATGAAACGGTAGTATTTGAAAAGTAAATGTTTTTGAATTGTCGTTTAGTTCGTCGTTTGAATGGCGAAAACCATTGTGGCGAGGCACAATGGTATGGTGGCGAGCAACCAAAAAAAGTGGCGAGCTGCCACGTTTGATTCGGCGAGAAATGAAGAAGACCATACCCCATGCTCTTATTCATGCTTTTATTTCGTTGACTTTTTCTATATTGATGATTATTTTGCCTCCTCACATGACTTGTGCAGGTGACGTACAACTATGGTCTAAGACATTTTATAGTACATTCATACCCTAAAAAAAAGTCCTCATTTTGCTTCTCGAAATCTGGCAGAAGCAGGAAGGATTTTTGTTTCCTGGCTTCAACTCCAGACGAAGCTTCACAATGGGCGTTACTGGGTTTGCAGATCAGCATTGTTTTGTGAATTTAGCTCCTGTGTTTTGGGATCTCAGCAGGTAAGCACATGAATTCTTCATTAGTACTGTGTTTTGGTTTTGTCTTTATTTCTATATGGGGCTTCTTGATACTGCTGCTTAATTTTCTATCGCTTTGCAACCACATAGATGATAGTTACTTTTCTCAGATCAAGTGACATGAAAGTGAAGCTCAGTAGGTTAATGTTACCTTTCTCAGATTAAGTGCTAAAGTTTTCCAATATTTAAAAAGTATAATGGTGTGAATAATCTGATTATAGAAATTAGTAACTAAGATAATCTAGTGTTTCGAATAAAATGATCTGCGACGTCTTACGTAAGTAATACATCATGGGTGAGGGGACCTATCCGACCTGTAAATCGACCCATTTATAAATGAATATGCAAGTAATACAATGGTTATTGCTTTGTTTGAGGTTTGGTGGTAAGTTCACATTTCAATACAAAAAAAGTTATCTTGCTATCGTATGAGCTGTAGTTAGTCCCAATGCGTTCATATCTTTATAGTTGAAGTATAGGGAAACGAGTACATTGTGATTTGAACTTCTTGACTTCGGGTTTTATATAATTTCAGTTATTAGAGGTGGCAAATTGGGCAGGTTTGGTGGGTTAACGGGTCAAAACAGGTCCTTGTAGATTGTTATTTTTTTAGTACGAGTCGAAGCCAGTAGTGTTTGGTTGGTTTGACCCAAAACACCTTTCTCCAAATACTTTTTTAATCACAAGGTATATTATTTCACAAAAAATAGTACTTTTTTTAACATCATTTTTGATGTATTTTGCATAAAAATGCACTAGCAACTTTTGCCTCCTACGACACAATGGCTTGTTTTCTTTTAGCTATTTTTTTCTCTTTTCTAAATTTTACGTTACAGATAAACTATTACTTAAGTTGAAGTTTCCACTCTATCAGCATGCAATCAGCTTTCCATGGAGCTACTCATCTTTCATCATAATGAAAATCTTTTAAATTTATATCTAAGTTCTTTTTTTTACAAGAAGCTGATGTTTTGTCCCGCTTAACGCTTTATGCTACGAAAACCCTTATTTACTTATCACACTATTTTTATGTTCAAAACGCAGGATTGACATGGAACAGACACCAGAGGATGCTGAAGATGGCCCACCTGAGTTGCTATTTATTCATGGTGGACATACATGCAAAGTTTCATATTTCTCGTGGAACCCATGTGAAGATTGGGTTGTTGCTAGTGTTGCTGAAGATAATATCCTTCAAATCTGGCAAATGGCTGAAAACATTTACCATGATGAAGATGACTTGCCTGCAGAGGAATCCCGTGGTGCCTAAATGTGAAAAAGTTATCTCCAACTCATCTGCATAACTATATGAACAAGCATGACATGTTTTTTCGTTTACAATCAAGACATGTTTTAGCTTCCTTTCTGATGGTGGTTTTATGTTGTTTAAGTATGTTGTGTTATAACGATACCGTAATTAGTTATTAAATTTCTGAGTTGGTTTTTGTTCTGTTTTGTGCATTCTGAAATCATTCAGAGTTTGTTTGAAAAAGTAAACTGCAAACCGTTGCCTTTATGTGATCTAGGAATATTAAGCTTCACTAGCTTGGTTTTGTTCATATATGAGTACCTTATTGATCTAGTGTCTGCGCTTGAGCAAGTGATTCAGAACTTGATGATTTGGGGAGATGATGACCAGGATGATGTTGGGGACATGATGATTTGGGGAGATGATGACGAGGATGAAAGATGAAGGGCTAAAATATAAATGTGTATGGACTAAAATACCCTCGACTACAAAACAAAAATCAGACATTGACTTTGTCAAAGGACTAATTTGGCATTTAAAGGCCAAGTTTTGGACCTCCAACGATGAAAAGGGCAAGGTTTGTCCCACTGTGATGCTTTTGTATAAGTTTAGGGATCAACGGTGTATTTTAGTCTAAAATTAAATCCTGAGTTACCTAACAGAACTTTTTACAAATATTTTACCAAATTTTAATGGATATTAATGCATAATGAAAAACTCGTGCATAATTATTAGTCATACTTATATCACAATTTTCATGGGCAAATTCTATATGTGTATATACTGAACTAAAATGTTAAAATAAATTTGATTTATGTGTAAAATTCCTGCGTGTATATAGTTGTATGCAATTACATTTAAATATACAATATTCAGTATTAATACAAAATATTTTTTTTGTCAAAACCCCGTGCATGCACGGGTATTATACCTAGTAATAGTTAATACAAAATATATGAATGGATTGAGTATTAAGTGTATTTTTATTGGAACAAGTTTTATTAAATATTATATAATACAAACAAAAATATTTAAGTTCAAAGTTGAAAAAGAAAGAACTCAAAAGTCAAAACTGGACAATTAATATGAGACGGAGGTAATAATTCGTAAAAGGTGTAGATTTAAAGAAGTGGGGCTCATGTAAACATGTTAGAAGTGTCACACGAAAGTGGTGGGGGAAGAAAGGCAGTTAGAGGGAGTTTACACGTGTTAGATACCATTTTCGATTAAAGCTTCTTTCTAATCCCACATCGGTATTAGAAAGAAAAAATTTGTGCAATTTAGCCAAACCTCAAGGACCACAAATGCAATTAAGTCAGGAAATGAATAAAGAACTATGGCTTAAAGAAAGCGAATAGTCTATTTGTGTTGATAGTATAATTTTTTTGATTAAATACACCGTTAGTCCCTAAGGTTGTACCAGTACCACCAAAATAATTAACCAAAACAATGAAATGACCATTGTGCCCTCATGTGCAAGGCACATGGGAAAAATAACAGACTTTGACTAACAGAAAATTGGTCAAGAGACTTGTCTAGAATATAAAACCCAAGTTTTGGACCTCCAACGATGAAAAGGGCAAGGTTTGTCCCACTCCGATGCTTTGATACAAGTTTAGGGACCAACGGTGTATTTTAGTCTAAATATTATGTTATTAGTTATATGATCCGCGGGTACATTAACAAATTTGTCCGCCGATTGTGTAATCAATAATTTGTATGATCCATTCACTTTTTCTTTTCACAAAAGCTTTTGTTCATGATATTCAAAGTATTTATTATATGTTATTTTGAACGTTAAATCGTTTCATGGTTAAAAAGCTTCTTATTTTTTGTATTTAAAGCATCCAATAAATTTGTTTTTCTTGCTATTGGTTTTTAGAGTGTTTTGGAGCTTGTTACCACTTCACATCGACTGGCCAATGTTGTCGTAAGGGTGCTTATATCATTTTTACCGTTTAGATTTGTTGGAAATCTTTTTAGGCACATTTTAAGAAATGATATGCTCGCCACTTTCTCAGTTCCCGCGACTACAGATTTTGGTTGTTTGGATCTTTCTCAGTTCCCGCGACTACAGATTTTGGTTGTTTGGATGGTGCTGATAGTTTCATAACTTCCTCATGTGTTGATTGGGTGTCATTACAAGCAGTGGCGGAACTTGACCATTTATTTTAAGGGGGCCGAATTTATTTTGGAAGAGCCAAATCAGAGATTTGTTTGTAACTTCAATTAAATTATCTTTAAAACCTATAATATTTACACTAGGTGCCGTAAATTTTGGAAAAGCCGAGACCCTCCCGGCCCTCAAAGAGGTCCGCCCCTGCCCCTGACTACAAGAATTTCAAACAATGCTTAATTCATCCAAGAAAAGCATTGGACTTAACTATTGACCATTCTCTGTCAGTTTTAAAGTTGTACAAAAGATCTACTATTCCTTAATAAATACATTTCCAAAGAAATATGTATACTTAAAAATTTGCTTCCCATGAAAGAAAGAAAAAAAGATGAATAGATATAATTAAATGAGAAACTGGTAAAAGTGAAGACAGAAGGAAAAAGGAATAAAAAATTATGAGTATAACAAATGGTACACGTATTGGATAGAGAAGGAAGTGGTTTGGCTCAAGGATTGAACTCGGGTCTCTTCCTCCTCACCCAAGGCATGACCACTAGTCCAACCCCACAATACATCATTCATATGACTTTATTAATACTTAACATACAGGATATATATTTGGTAAATGCTGACAATAGGCGCAACTGTTCTTGCGAACAACAAAAATTTCACAAATTTTGTTGATTTTCAAATACAATAATAAAAATAGCTGGTATTTGTATTTGAGATATTCTAGCCAATGGTTGGTTGTTTTAAATGATTTTTTTAAGACATCCAATATTTCTTTACTTAAACTTTAAGAACTAGTTGTGCTAATAACGACTAGGGTGCTGTTAGCAAAAATAATAGATTTTTGGGGTAATACCGAGAAAGTTTCTTTTGCTTACCCTTATTTTGGTGTTTACGAATGGACAAATCCTCACCATCTATCTAATTTAATCTAATGATGAGGATTAACCTAAAATTTAATACTTAAAATTAGTCCATGTTTTTTTCTTGTCTTTTTGTTTCTTTTTTTTATTCACCTTTTTTTTGGTCATTTTTATTAATTTCCGTTTTTTTATAAATTTTTATTTTTTTTTAATTCGCGTTTTTCACGTTTTTTTTATTCGCGTTTTGTTCTTCGCTTTGAATTTATCTTGGTATATAAATTGTTATATTTATATATTTACGACGGTTTTCATAAATTCAACTCGATAATTATTTATTCACTCAATTCTTGCGAGAAATGTATTTTTATAATTTTTATGACTTCGATATATTTTATTTTGTTCCGTAAAAATCAATTTCTAGCTAACGTTACACTTAATAATTAATTTTATGTACAAACTACACATTATACTTAACTAAAAATACACTTAACTATCAAAATTCATCTAACCATTACCCTATTAAACCCGACAAACCACAAAGACCATTCATGTAATTAACTCTATTTTTTATTAGCATGCAGTGTTAAAGCCTTGTACGTGTGTTAAAAACTCCATTAATGCACATGAAAAGTTTTGTGGCAGACAAAGTACCACTGGTTTCTTATAATGTGATCCATTAATCAATTTTGCAAGTTGATACCACAAACAGTTATATATTAGTATCAAGATAATTAGTAAGATTAGCTACAAATTTCTTATAATGTGATCCATTAAACAATTTTGCGGGTATATAAGCTAGTAGCATATGAAAGAAGAATCATTATAGGGAACACGATATATCAAATACATACGAAAAAATATAAAGTCAAGGGAAATTTGAATTCGTTTGTCTACTGGTTTAGCTAAAGAATACTTAACAAGGATAACTAAATTTTTCTGGCCATGGACCTATTTTAATACTCACTTTTAATTTTTAGGCTGTCAACCCCCCCCCCCCCCCCCCCCCCCCCTCCCCCCCCCCGATTCCCTTGATCTCGTTTTTGGCCTGGCGGTCCAGCAAATACCACCACCAGTCACCACAAACAACGACCCAATACCTAGAACAAAGCCCAAAATGATATATGGGAATGTATCACATTCGCACGTTGGAGCTTGAGTTGGAAGCCTTGGATCTGTTGGAGTTGAGCGCGTTAGGTCTGCCATGACATGAATGATAATCTTGTCGTTGTTATTTTCAACCATTCCACTAATGGAATAATTAGGCCCAGTTTGATTCAACTTGGCCACCGAGTAACCATCGTGATATTTTGTTGCATTAACGCATGATAGGTGTGTTGCATATGATGCAAACTTCTAGATTTACTTTAACCATTAACCTCTTGTCCGCCTCATACATGTACACTACAAAACCAATATTAACATGCATAAGAAGTGCGATTTTATAATCTCAATATTTAACAAACAATACTGCATAGATATATCATCAAGTCAAACACTTACCGATGGTTTCACCAAGTTGCAAACGGTTTCTTTCTTTCGATTGATTACATGTCGTTGATTCAAGACTCCAAACACCCCAAGCTCCAACGACGAACTCATAAGATGCATCAATGTTTTTGATAAAAAAAATAAAAGGCTTAAAAGCCCCATAAACACCATGGATTTCGCCATTGAAAACCTGAGTGTAAAAACTGTTTTCAGCGCTTGTCATTAGCTAATCACGACACCCAACTTTATTCGAGGGGGCGTTAGACCATGTATTTGGCTAAATAAAAATAGTATACTTAATGACTTCTCGGTTTGTAATGAAACTTCCATGCTAACACTTGTAATTGTTCGGTAAATCCACTTTTTAGGCACGCTTTCATACTATGGTTAGTCATCGAGACTTGACAGAAACTCAAGACAAGCTTCGCTCTTGAGACCCTCATGCAAAATTTTCATGTACATGAAACACAACCCTAATTCCGACTCTTATTTTTCGTTGAATGAACGTTCTAGACTATGGTAACGATACATGAAGTGAATCACAATGCCTGTTTTTTTAGCTGCTAAATACGCTATCAATCGAATATTAAATACTACTAAAAAAACATGCTAAATTCATTGGTAAAAGGTGTGGATTTAAAGAGCTATGAATCATGTAAAAATGTTTAAAATGTCATAGGAAAGTGGTGGGGAAGTAAGGAAGTTAGAGGGAGTTTTAAGTGGAGATGAATCTTTTATATAATAAAACAAAACCTTTAGTGGAAAATTTTCATTTCAAAAAAATCAATTCATACTTTATTAAGTAAAAGTTGAATTATAATTATTTTTAAAAAAAAAGTTTTTGAGTTAAAAAAGCCTAGATATTTCCTAATTTGATCAAAATTTATAAAATTTCGTTTTTTACATATGTTTATAAAAGAAATAGGAAAAAAGTCAAATATACACATGTACTTAGTTGATCATGTTTAATAGTTTTGGGCCAAAAGTTTAAAATTAAATAAATAAACTGAAGACCGATACACACATTCACAAAACAAGGAAAAAAAAACTACTACGCATTCTTTCCCCAACCTAATAGTTTCTCATTCTTTCCCAAATTCCCTTCCCTGAACCAAATTCATATAATTGTACAATTTATGCTCTCAATTGTTTCGTCAATATCATTCACACTTAATCGGTATGTTGTTATATCTCATAGAAATATCGTATCCTTTGTACAATCCTGAAGCTTCTTAACCCTGTGTTCCAAAAAAAGTACAACGATTAAAGAAAGTCAACGCTATAATAGAATTTATGTATTCCTAGGTGAAAATCCTAAATGATCAAATACGTTTTCTTAACTGCTGCTAGAAGATATACACACTACCCATTACCCAACAATCGAATGTGGGTTTAAGTTTTGATAGGTTATATCACCTTAGGTGTTTGATTTACTTATTGTATGTTTAATTGATGTTTTTACTAAGGATTAGGTTTTTCTAATCTTGATTAGTGTATAGTTTTAGGGGTTTTTTTTACAGATAATTACTAAAGTGGTTTATTGATGCAGGGATGTTTTTAATATAAAGTTTTAATTTTTATTGATGTACGTGTAGCTTTGATGTGTATAGGTGTATTTAGGAGAAGATTATAGGTATTGGATGATTCAGTTCATGATGGAGATGTAGATGAAAGTCATGACTCATGAGAGAAGTAGATGTGTAGTTGGTGGTATTGGTTTGGTGTTGTTGTGGCGTTTATGCATTCTAAGAATAGTGTTGCACGGGTGAATATTATGGATAATGATTTGAAGATATAGTTGTATGGCCATAATGATGGTATTGCTTTGAGATGCAACCGATGGCTGTTGATGACTGGTATGTAATTTCTTCCTTATTGTCTATTTTAGTGTACGTATATCGTGACGTACTACATGTTAATCTATGTGGAATATGTGAAAAACATAATTACGAGGTGATAGTTATGTGGATTCTTATTAAGTGAGCATCATCTAAACTACTCTTTGGTTTTAAGGTGAAACAATGTGACATCATTTACACATAATACCGATTGATACTTATTTTGTGAAAGTGGCAAAGAGGCCATGTAAATAGGATTTGTGTGTAATTCTTAACTGTTACGTTCAACAAGCTAGCGTGAAAAAATACAGCTTATTTTGATTAAAAGCTATAATCTTGATGAGAAATTTTATTCATCAACAGTCCATGATATAGCATATTTATAATAAATGGAGTTGTTTTATGTTAAGTTGATTAGGTTCGGTTTATTTTTATGTTCAGCTTATTTTTATGAGTCTAAATTATCAACATTGATGTATCACAAAGGATTTCATCTACTTGAGTGTGGTCTCGGATTTTATTGATAAGTTGTTGTCAGTCCATGGATTGCATAGTATTTGATTTTCTACATGTTGAGTTTTTGGTCTTTGCTTCCGTGATCAATCTTTTCATCTTTACTCCTGTTATAATTAAGGTAAACTAACTCTAAATCTCATATCCAATATTATGTCATATCTCAATAGTCCTTTAAATGTATTCTTATAGTATGATTTATGTAGTTGTGTACATATCAAGATATTGCATTAGATTCATGGACTTTGTATAGTGCTTTAACTGTATATATTCCCAACAGTCCATGTACTTAATGTGACATAGTGAATTAGTCAACACTTCAATGTCAAATAGATCCCCGATAGTGTTTAGTTTTGTTTGAGATTTGGAGATTACCAATTATTATTGTGACATATAGTGGTTCTCTTTAACTACCCATCCCTTATTAGCTGTTTTACCCAGTTACTTTACCCTGTATCTGACATGTCAAATTAGCATATTATCAAAGAATTGGGTTAATTTTAAAATGGTTCTTGATCATATTTATAGCCATAATCATATCATATAACATAGTGGTAGGGATATGATACACTTACTATATTCCAGATTTTGGTCATCGTTTATTTTTTAAGGATATAACCACATAGGTGAGCTGCGATTTTTAACCTCAGAAGTACATAAGTGAGTCAATATCACATTTTGGAAGAAGAATGATGAGGTGATATTTTAATAGTTGTTGTTGTATGACTTTTTAGCAAAAGACATTTTTGATGTCGAACACATATATGCGATAACTCAAGAAGCCATGTATCATGTGATGTAAACTCAAAAACTTTAGTAGCAGTATCATGTTATTTGGCAACTATTGGATCACTATTATTTTCATAATTGTAAAATCACGTGCCCCAATATTAAAATTTGGCTAATTCAAAACAGTTTGATATTCTGTTGAAATATGACATGATATGGTTTTGTGTTGTAATGGCCAAATTATGCATGTGACGAAGTTTTGTTACTACGTTGGTGGGATATAGAAAGCGATCATGGCCAGCATTTACCGACTTCTAAGTGTTTTTATGTTGTTATTGTATAGTTGTTTTGAGTTATTATTTTTTTGTGGCATGTAATCGTAAAACATTAAACATTCATTAGGTATCTTATATACAAAATCAAAACTTCATTGTTAAAGGTGAACTTAGGTCTATGCTTATTAATTCTTAGAAGTCCATAAGACTAATATATTTTTTAACTCAATTAAAAAATTCTCAGGTCTTGCACAAATTCGTTAACGGGATTGGCACCTCAAATTATGCTAGAGGCAGCACCATTTCACATTGATTTATGACAATCTGATTAATAAATCATGTATTTGGGCAACGACTTAGTTAAAACACACTTATAATGGTTCGATGTGACAGTGTTTTATGTTTTATGGTGTTACTTATATTTATCTTTTACCATTGGCAACCGGTTTATTCCATGTTTCCATGTTTTGTACATTGTTGAACAACCTGTTTTTAAGGCATACTAGCTACAAGTTGCTTAATTTGGATTTTCTTTTTTCTCTTTTCGTTCAATTGGACTTACGTGTATGAATTACATGAGTTCTTGAAACCATCTCTAAGTTTGGTTCGTGAATTATATTTTAGCACAATGACACGAAGAATGTGTAAACAACTTTATCTAAAAATGGGTATCCAGTTGCATCCATATTTGTTGTTAGAGCACCGGGCGACATTACATGTTAAAACTCATTTTTTGGCGTCGCGTTATGTCACATCAACTTTAACACCAACATAACTCACATAACCAAATCACCCTCTCTCATAACATGCCATAACACCTCTTTTGAAACCTATCATTTTATTTTATTTTTATATTTTAAACCAACTTTTTTTTCATTAATTAAAAATACAAATACAAATTAACTAATTTTGGTGTTAAATTTCTAAACATAGATGATTTAATATTAAAGACAAATACAAATAAAAATACAGATAAAAATACATAAAAGGAAACCAAACCCATGGACTAAAGCTCGTAAATATTATTTTCAAGGGCAAAACACTAAATCTTTTATTAAAAAAAACAAACAAACACATCGTCTTTCACAGACACTTGCACACACACTTCACAATTCACACACACTTCACACACGCATTACACAATAAACACACACACCAAGCACACACTACACAAGCACAACTTAAACCCATACATATGAATTAAAAGAAAAAAGAAATGTGTGGCGTTGAGTTTGACATCGAACTGACGGGGTGTCATGGTGCCTCCATAACGCCTGCCACCTCAGTGTGGCGCCGACTTTGCGTTACGGCACCCAATGCTCATAGTTAAAGATTTAGAATTATTTGTTTTTAATAGATAAAAATACGTAATTCAAAAAATTTTAAAAAAAAGCTTGCACGTGCGCGGACATTATAACTAGTAAAGAACTATGGCATAAAAAAGTGAATAGTATATATGTGTTATAAACATTTTTATTTAATAAAATCATCTTTCTAATCCCACATCGGTAGTAGAAAGAAATACTTGATAAGTTATATACTAAAGTTATGCTAGTAAAGTAAATTGATATTAGGGTCAATTGCATATATACCCACTAAAATATATTTGCATATATACCCAAAACATGCTTAACTTGCATTGTATATCATGCATTAAAAACTTGTATTTTAGGAAAATATGCAAGTTTTTAAGTTTTAGTGGGTATATATGCAATTTTCCCTTGATATTTAATACTATGTTAATGACTAGATCATCACGCGTGTGGATTAACAAAACTATATGCGTCATGATCTAATCCTTAATGTCACACCCCAAAAATGGCGCAGCGGAATGGCATTTACAGGGTATGACTTCAAAGTAAAGAACACAAGGTGTCTAATAGAGAAGTACTGAATGTAATACATTAAAGATAATAGTCATGAAACTCCCACAACCGGGATAAGTACTAAGTCTGATAATCCATACACAAGTCTTCAAAGCCGAACTACATCCCAAGAAAATAACCTAATCCAACTCCACGGATACAACCCGGGAAGGTCTTTATTTAAGTCTTTCTAAGCCAGGCCAATACTCAACCTCCTAATGGAATTTCATTCATAACACCTGAAATGGTTACTCGAAAACGTCAACATAAAGTTGGTGAGCTCGTAGGTTTGAGAGTTAAACCACAAAGCTGTGAATAATATAATGTAGGACAATAGTGAAAATGATGACAATATACATGCACTTAGTCACAAAATAACCAGTATCGCGTCAACTGAGCCCAATATGTCCATATGTCCAAAACCATGTGGGGAGCTACCCCGATAGATCTATCATCACGTAGGCCCTCCGCAGAGAGTTAACAGTTACGCAGTTATGTCCACACAAGCAAGATATTGTTACAGCATATAATCGCATCATATCACATATATGTCCAAAATCAAGTAAAACCGTAAATCACAGCATGAAAACAGTTTAAAATATCATTTGAGTACCATTTCCCCCAAGGAAAACAAGTTAAAAGTGGGGCTACGAGAACTCACCTCAACAGGTAATACGATGAAGTCAAACGTGTGCACAAAAATCGAGGCGCGCTACTTTAACCGCAACCTAAAGTAATGATATCTCTTAGGTTCGACAAAAATCGTTGTGTATGCAAGTTTATAAAATGTTGTATCACCCGTACACGTTTGCATGGAAATTTAGTTGTGAAAAATGTAGTTATGTTAATGTGCTCGTTTATAAGTTCAAAACACTTTTTTTTATAAGATTTATCTAGTTGTTTTCGCTATTATACTATACTTGACTCAACAAATTTTATTTTAAAAAGCTTCTAATGCGTCTAGTAAATATATACAACATGTTACTATTTTTGCTCAAGTTATCTTGGCTAAAACCGCACTTAAAATGTCCAAAATCCTCTTTAAAAGGTTCTAACAGCTTTCATATTAGTGAAAAGCTGTCAAAAATTTATATTTCGTCAACAACTTCATTTGACCATAACTTTCTCGTTTTAGGTCCGTTTCTTAAGTTCTATATATCTCCGCGAAGGTATTTAAGTATACTAAAAAGTTTTTAGTGTCCCGACTAGTCTAATCAACTTTTAATGTCCAGTTTTATAAATTGAAAAACTCTGACAGCAATGTTTCGTTTCAGGAAAATAGTTTTCGTCACCTAGCTTAAAACTAGCATAACTTATTCGTTATAAATCCGTTTTAACCCGTTCAAGTGATCACGTTTTCGTTATTAAGTCTATTTTCTATTTCTTTAGTCAAATATTACTCAAAAACCACTGATTTTTCTGTATTTAGTCGAATGGAACAGCCTCTAGTTTATTTAAATGTTAAACGCGTTTCTTAGCTTTTATTACCAAAAAATCAAGTTAATATCAATCCCAAATCTATCCTAACTCTTTCACCAATTATTCAATAATTAAAAATAGCGCTTTAACAACTTGGTTAGCAATATGAAAAGTTTGATTCATCATATTTATAAAATTACGCAAACATGTACATGGTGATATCATAGTGTATGTAAATCTTAAGTCATCAAATTTGAAAAGTGTGTAAAGTTTATAAAAATGGTGTAGTGACTTACTTGAACTTAAAAAGTGCATTTGAAGTTAGTGAACACCAATGTACCCAATCAAAGACTCCTAAACCCTTGGTAGCCTAACTATTATACCCAAGAAGCTAATAGTAAGCACTTAGATTAGCAAAAACCCAAATCTCTTTCTTGCTTTCATGCTTAGCCGATTATATAGAGAGTAAAGTAAGTTAGTGTATTTTTTGTGTTCTAAGTTTGCTAGTTCTACCTCTTTATATATACAAATCAAGCATGGTCCAAATTATTAAACAAATAACAAGTAATGGGCTAGTGATTAAAAAAATAAAAATGATGTGACTTGGTGTGCATATTTCAGCCGAAAACATGGGAACAAGTAGCATGCTTGCCTCCAATTCTTAATAAACATGTGTTGTCTTTATAATATAATAAGACTCTAGTTAGAATAGGCCAATTAAATTTTGCATGGGAAATGTGTTTTGTGTTGTGCTTGTCGTGGGTTGCAAAGAAAAGGGGGACAAGGCATGCTTGGTCTCCTTGAATCTTGGAGGTCAAAGTCAAAAGGTAAATTAATAAGCATAATTTATGCATTTAAATATTTTCATAGGGACAATAGGGTGGCTAGTTGTCAAAAGATTCAAAAATGTATGTTGTCTTGTATAAAATATATTATGTGAGTGTATTGGGTAGTAAAAATTAGGTATTGGGTATTAGTTTTGTAGTTAAAGTTAAATATACACATTTAAGGGTTTATGATAAAACAATTATATAAAGTGTAAGAAAATAGATTTTTGCAAGTTTGTAGGGTTTTAGAGTGTATAAAAATGTATTAAAAATAATTGTTGGGAGTATTGGGTACACTATGTGTTTATGCAACTTGTGCAAAACGTTTATTAAATTAATTAATCATACGTAAATAAAAATGCAATTGTGATAGTAATTAAATGTGAATTGTAGTAGTGGCAAAAAATATGTATACTAAAATTTAGTCCAAAGTCATAGTGCGCAAGAGGGTGCTACTTGTTTTACACGATTCAACTAAATAACTATACGAAACAGTGAATATGAAATCTTCCAAAATGGAATAGATTTTGAGTTTGAGGTTGAGTAAGGACTTGAAAATTTGCGGTTGTTATAGTCTTCCCCCGTTAAAGAGAATTTCGTCCCGAAATTTAACTAGTCACGGTTAACTCTAAATGGGCATTAGTGAGTAAGATATGCATATGTAAACACTTAGTGTAACACTCAATAGTACAAGAGTTCTCATCACATATAGATCACCTAGTAAGACCACGGACTTGCAACAATCGAAGCAAATGAAGGTATATACGTATAGCTTGCGCGGATAGTATTCACCCTTTTGAGGGTGTGGGTGTCAGCCCAAGTATTTCTACCAATACATCCTAACCTCGTAACTTGCTCAGAGTGTATTCACCTTTAAAAATGGTGTGGTTGTCAACCCAAATAGTACCGGGTGCTACTTCCCAAATGGTACTATCCATACAATCCTAACCTCTTGCAACCAAACAAAATGAATCCACAAAATGATAACCACATAGTAATCACACAGTAAGGCAAGCTTCCCGTCCTTGAGTAAAGCCATCAAAAACCTTAAGCATATTTTTAGGTAGCTTAAGCTGAGCCTTAACTTGAATTTAAGATTAAACCTACAACTCATCAAACAAGAACTGTCATGAGATTAAGCTATGCAACAAGTTGAGCCTGCCCTTAAGCTACTTAACAACTTGAATCCAACTTAATTTCGCGACCCAATCAAACAAGAACAGCCTTGAAATTAAGTTAAGATACTTAACGCTTATGATGAATTGACTCAATTTTGGGATCACTTAAAAAAAATAGACAAATCAATAGGTTTCCAAAGCTTAGATCCGCATGAGTTGAGGAGATTCAACTAAAGGGAATGCGTATTCATGTTTCCTCCAAAGTCTATAGTGCGCGCCCTAAGTATATCTCCTAAAGTCGGATAGCATGCCTACTCTTATCATCTGTCTAGGAATGGTAAGTCGCACTCAAACCTAATTGTGTTCCAAATGCATCCCATAATGTCTACCAAAATCGCGGTGAGAACCGTCTGTCACGATTTGATATAATAGATACATACGCTCCTCTAGTTACATCACCCTAATTGAATCTCTTAACCTAATTGGGCCAACAAGGTGAGAGGTTATGCAATCTTTGAAAGTTCTCAATAAATCATTATGTGACTAATCCTAAGAACGAACGGATC